>JAQJVL010001925.1:72334-134989 GCA_035578905.1 Stictocephala bisonia | reverse complement strand
GGATTAATTAAGGATTAAGGATTAACTGTTCAAAGGACAACTGATCCTGTATCTGAGTTAGGTTAAAGGTATTAAATAATATCAATTGTAATAAAAGGAAATATATATATTCAAACGTAAACTGTTACAAAATGTGACTACAAGGTATTCATTAATTACAACTGTTCAAAGGACAAACTGATCCTGTATCTGAGTTAGGTTAAAGGTATTAAATAATATCAATTGTAATAAAAGGAAATATATATATTCAAACGTAAACTGTTACAAAATGTGACTACAAGGTATTCATTAATTTCTAAAACAGTAGGACTAAAATTTAAAACTTTAAATTATATTTGATTTATAAAATTTGTACTTTGGAGGAACCATCTAAAGTTGATCGATTGAAATCTTAAGTTGTTCCAAGGAATCTTTTCCTACCACACCGATCTTCCCTTCAGGGGAGTTTGGGTCCTCTAGGCACAAAATATTTATGGATTCTTGCAATATTTGTACCACTTCCTCCATACACTTCTTAAATTCTTCTTTACTTAATTCTTTGTATTCATATCGATTTCTATTAAAAATCATTAACGGAACATGGAGTTCATAAAGAACCAAACCTGTTAAAACAAAAACACTTGATACAATTATGAAACACTATTGATAATAAATAACCAATAGTTAATTGTTATTTAACAAAGAACCAAATAAGATTAATTTTAAGTAGTCTGTCTACATTTCTTATGGATATATTTTCTTTTTACCCCATCATTTTATAATGAACCTATACCTCACCTCAAATAATTAATTATTAGTAAAAATATTGGATCTAAATATATATTTCACTATAAATTGGATTTTTAATTGAATATTTAGGTAACATAGTACTTTTAATCAAGATTTCTTAAATAAGCAAGAGGAGAATTTGATTTCTGGGTGTTAAAAAAAAATATACCCATTCATACACTCTTATTCATAAAACATATTTCTTATCTAATATATTAATGAATAAAATTAACACAAAAAGTTAATATAATCTTTTAGTCTGTACACTTTTTCAACTACGGTACTTATTATGCTTTATTTTATTTAATAGGTAAAATTATAGTTGAATTTTCCCATAC
Organism: Stictocephala bisonia; assembly: GCA_035578905.1. NCBI lineage: Eukaryota > Metazoa > Arthropoda > Insecta > Hemiptera > Membracidae > Stictocephala > Stictocephala bisonia. The sequence continues at coordinate 133,883 of JAQJVL010001925.1, read as the reverse complement.
AATCAGCTATGTACTGTAATGTTTTTGAAATATAATTAAAAAATGTAGTAAAATTTAAAACTAATAATTTTTCATTAGTAAATATTCAAAAATATTACATGTTATAAAAAGTATATTAACTAGTTTATTCGCTAAACATCATGTAAATGAGACCAAAGTCTATACAATGTTGAAAAAACCAAAACGTAGGATTGTTGAAATAAAAATAATTACATAAACAATTAAACAATAAATTATGTTTAACATTTATCAAGTATTTTAAAAATTAAAGGAAATAAATATATTATTATTTTAATTCTATTACACAAAGTTCAGATGCTACAGTTTGCCTATCAATAAGTTAATTCAAGGTAATTTAATTGATAGGCAAACTGAATATTTGTTTGTTGTTTGCCTATCATTGTTGAGAATACTTGTTAAGGTTTATTTAAAAATGTCAATATGTTGTAATTTGATTTTTATACTAAACATCATGCTATACAATTTACAGAACTATGTAAAGCTACATACCTCTAAATCGATTCATTCCAGGTTTAACAACGTCTACCACATCTAATACTTGGCGGCACAGTTCAATTTTTCTTTCCAGTAATATGTCCGGTAGGTCAAAAAATGTATAACCAGGTGCTCTCCCGTACAGTTGGAGCAGACTGTGCCTAAGGGATGTCAGGTACACATGTCTTGGATGAAGAACACTTTTAAACTTCTTCAATAGTTTCTCAGCCTCTTGAATCTTACTATCAAAACCTTCAATATTTTCTATCTGTTCAATTTCTCCTTGAATCATATTAAATATTTTCCGGACAGTATCAGCTCTGATGGTAAACTCACAGTGTGAACATTTCCAAACAGCTTCATTGTCTGCAAACAAAAGCAAATTTAATACCAGTACTTGGTTCTGATATTGAATGATGCATTTTGCAAGACGAACTGTGATGTAGAAATTAGGAAACAGTTCCCAAAACGTTTGTTTTACTGTCTATTCTTGAATATTCCTTTTTGAACAAAAAATTCAATCAATAGTTGTTGTAGCTTATTAAAATATAAATTTTTTTTTATGTGCTTTTTTAGGAAACTTTAGAGTTTTACGTAATTGTTCCTTAAAAAAAAAAGAAACTTAAAAAAGAAAAAATGTACTGTATATTGAAACATTCTTCTAAAAAATGGAAATAAAATATATTCAATATCGATTGGAGAATTCATTTTTAAAATGTATTATTTTATTTATTTATGCAAAATTATAAAGACAGAAATGGTACAGTTCTTCATTTAAAAATGTTATACTTAAATAAAATACATGTTAAGACTCAAGGTCAGTTTTTCACAACAAGACAAGTGCTTGAATTATTTTGGTTTTAGGTTTTGTACGGGTTTGGAAAGCAGGTTTACATTTTAAAAATATTTCTTTGGTAAATCCTTTGAAAATCAACTCATACAAAAAAGGTAAAACAATCTTGGAGAAATTTCAAGGTCACTGGCCTTTTCTCCACTCCATCACAGAAAGGAAGACTAGATATAATCTTTGTTTGTCCTTTCCTAAAGAAATACAATGACATCAATGTATATAGGTAAGTATTATAGTGAGTGGTACAGTATATAAAATTAATTCTTCCATTGCACAAATTCTTGTAGAGTGTAGACTGGTTTGCTCATCAACAATACATTTTGTGCAGTTTTCAGTCTTGTACCTATCAGCCTCTAAGATCATCTGACAGTAGGTTGTGTCCTTTCTGCCCATGCATGCCGGTGTCACTTGTAAAGTGTGAGGTGATTTTGTGGTAGAGCATTGGGGTCATGAATATTTGAACCTTGGAGTGTTCTTGCATGCACATGTAGAGCCACTTATTCAATATAGAGGGAGATGACTGTCAATATTTTTAGGATAGTGAATGCTTCCCTACATGAGGCTGTTGAGTACATACCCGTTAGAGTTCTTATTGTTCTTTTTTTCATCACCAGGATGCGTTTTATGTTTGTTGCTGAGGAAGATCCCCTCAGTAATTGATGTAATTTTGATTACTGTTGTGTAATTTTCATAATTTCACCTAACATCAGTAACTCATTTTAGGCTGGTGTTCTGTTAGGCTAACATGAGGATATTCAGTCTAGTATAATATATAAAATAATGAAATCTATCTAATATTATTTGTAGTATTATAAAATGTTACCTCAGAATTTTTTATAACTTCACTCAGTTAACACGGACCTGCAGCCTGTACATGAACTTTATTCAACAAGTGAAGTACCGACCGTTAGCTCAGTTGGGGATTCAATACTTGGAATTTGCCCTCCGCAGTCCAAAGCCTTAGCTCCTGATCCATCACGTCAGCATAGATACATACTTAAAAAATTTTCTATCGCTGGGGGGTCCCTAAGACACCCACCCACACCCCACTTTTCTCCCGATTGACTTTCTGCTCAAATCTCCTTCCGCCACCCTGAGGTGAATGTTCATCCAGGACCGGCAACATTAGCAATATAAACAGTACCGGTTTTAACACAGAATCCCGGTTTACAGAAACCCCATTCTATACTTCTATACTCTATAGAAAAGTATATGATAAGTAAACATAGGCTGCTTAGAAAACAACCTTTGGAACACACTGGTAAAAGTGAGATGCACTGGGTGGTTCAAGAGAGACATAGATCTACTCTTACTCCAATATGTAATTCCATTAAAAAAGTGTTATGGCAATCACAATGACGGAAGGCCCCATGCTGGCAATAACAAGACTCGCTCATCATTAGCAGCAGTGGGCATTAGTTGGTTTGTTTAACACCAACGAATCAAGCTTAGAATGATATTTAGTATTCAAATAAAAATTAATAATAGCAATAACACAATGAAAAATAGTATAAAAGATAAACAGAAATTAAAACAAACTCTTACAGTTCATATGAGTTATTTTGTTAAACTAAACACTGTTGTCAAAGTTGAACACTTAAGGCAGAAGTTAGTAACACCCGTGAAGTAAGGAAGCTCAGTGGTGGAAAGACTCCTCTCTGCCACTGGAACCCTTACAAGCGCTAAATATAACACGCAGGTCACTTACTGGCTGGCCCAATTATTATAGATTTATAGAGACTATAAAATTTATAGCCATGAAAAGTGACTTAGAGGTGGGGTATCTAGTTAGAACAACTATGTCTATATCACTGTGTCACTTGGGTAGTACATAGTCACAAACAATTCGAATAACCATTCTTTTGAGAGATGACAGGCTTAAATATAAAGATTGCTTGCTTTTCATATGTTATATTATTAGTGTAACATTCAGTATGTATAATTGAAGAAATAAATGTTTACTGTTGTCCTGAAAGTTTTGTAGTTACTATATTTTGTTAACATATATACAGTAATAGTTAAAAGGTTATCTTTTGTATAGTCATTTATTACCTAATGAATTTGTTGATGTTATAATTCCATTATCACATTTGGTACACTTGAGAGAACTCAAATGAGTTCCAAGCTCAGTTGGATCGGCACAGCGCTCACAGTCACAGTCAAAGTACTTGCTGTATTTGATGTTCTCCCTCCTCAATAAGGTGGGCTGGATGCTGGAGGTGTACGAAGCAAACAACTCCCCTCCCTCAGGAACATTAATTGTAACTCTCACTTGACTTCTGTGAACAGGACATACATTTTAACAATTAACTCTCTAAATAACCTTAAAATATATTCAATACAACAGTTAGCTGTTAGTTAATTGAGTCTCAAGGCAAATTTATTTTTTAAGCCCAATTTAGAGCATGCAAACAGAGTGTTTACAATACAATTTTCTTTTATACATAAAAGAGATGCTAAACATCTATCTCAACATACATTGTTTCAGATGATCCAAGTAGTCTACTCTAGCAGTAATAGAATAAACATATCCAAAAACTATATTTCGTGAAGGCTCCTTTTTATGCAAGTACCCAGCCTCATATCTGGCAATAGTGGGACTACTCCTCATTCAGTCTTCATGGGTTTAGGCACAATATGTCTGGATCAATAACACTTCTATCAATTTGTAACCCAGGTAGATGAGGTAGGTTTCAGACAGCGCAGCTGTAAATGTTATCAATAATACTATGTTAGTGATGAGTTATACAATACGTTGACTTAATCTATGCATTATAATAGTGTTTTTGATTCAATAAATGACTTGTGTCTTGAGGTAGGATAGGAGGACCCATCAGTTTGTGTCTCAAGGGAGGGTGTATCAAGTCTTGTCTTGAGGGAGGGTGATAGGGCCCATCATGTTGTATATCGAGAGAGATCCCATCAATTTGAGTCTCGATGGAGGGGTCTATCAAGTCATGTCTCGAAGGAGGTTGTATCAAGTATTATCTTGAGGGAGGGTGAGAGGGCCCATCATGTTGTGTATCGAGGGAGGTTCCATCAATTTGTGTCTTGAGGGAAGTTGTATTAAGTTTCGTTTTGAGGAGTGTGAGAGGGCCCATCATGTTGTGTATCGAGGGAGGGTAGGAGGTCTCATCAATTTGTGTCATGAAGGAGGCGTGTATCAAGTTATGTCTCGAGGAAAGATGTATCGTCTTTTTTTTGAGGGAGTGCGAGAGGGCCCATCATGTTGTGTCTTGAGGGAGGGTGAGAGGGCCCATCATTTTATGTATCGAGGGAGTACAACAGGGCCCATCTTATTGTGTTTTGAGGGAGGTTGAGAGGGCCCATCATGTTATGTATCGAGGGAGGGTGAGATGGCTCATCATATTGTGTCTTGAGGGAGGTTGAGAGGGCTCATCATCTTGTGTATCGAGGAAGGTTGGGAGGTCCCATCAATTTGTGTCATGAGGGAGGCAGTATAAGTTATATCACAATGGAAGACCGCTACTCTTGTCAAAATTGTGTGTTTCTTTTATGATGTGTGACACAGTACTACTAAATGTAAATTGTATTTTAAATTGACACCTCTGATGAAGGAAGGTTTTGCGATGCCATCTATCCAGTGTACACTGCTCAATGATCAAGCCTTCAAGTAAGATGTATCGTTTTGTCTTGAGGGAGAGTGGGTCACCCTATCAAGTCTTGTCTTGAAGGAAGGTTGAAGGGTCCACCATGTTGTGTCTGAAGAAGGCTTTAACTATGGATGTAATAAAAACGGTTGCTTAGTTATCATATTTGTTCTTTGTTATAGTTATCATATTTTTTCACTGTTTTATGGAATTTTAATAACTTTGATAAAATGCAATAGTTTTCATATTTTGTGGAAATGTGATAGTTTGAAGACTAGTTTAAAAAGAACATTTTAACACAGAGAGCGTTACACGAATCATTGGCAGCAAGAATGTTGTGAACTTTTGAATTATGTTTTTGAATTTTCTTATTCGGCTAAAATTTATGAAATAGCCATTTTTCACGTTCTTATTGATCCATACACATAAGTTGTTACTAATCTATGAAAATTGTGTAAAATGCTAAGTCCATAAAATAAAAAATGTAAAATGTGCAAATATTGACCTGTAGCACAATACTAAATAAAATTTTGTTCAAATAATCAATTTTCACTTATACCTGAGATATAGACAGTGTTTTATTTACTATTTTTAACTCCTAAATGTGTATTAGATGAATTTCTAATACACAAGACTAATTTTCCTGATTGTCCATATAATACAATATAAAGAGATCGTTTGAAATAGTACTATTTGAAGAATATGTATTATCATGCCAATTAAGATAATTCTTCTTTGCATATTCATATACTCTATTAGACAGTTAATTGTTAATTGAGATTTACCGGCAACTTTAAAGATCTTATCTATTGTGTTGCTTGTACAGGCACTTTCAGAGCTTAAGTAGTCCAGTTTATCTTTTCCTAACAGATACAACCTGGACCATGTTTTGAAGTGATTCGGTTTGCCTTTTTTCCCACGTTGTCCGCATTGTATGAAGATCAGATTTTGTCCAGGTTGTTCTTTCATGGACAGATAATCTGGTCAATATTCCGATTGTTCCAATTTGTTTTTTGCCCACTTTTTCCTCGCTGGATTATTGAAAGTGGTTCAGATTGTCTTTCCTCCAAGTCCCATCAATATAATGAACTGAAGCCTGGTTTTTCAGAAATGAAAAATGTAATGAAGTGCCTTCTTATTCTTATCTTGATATGGACATATATGAACTTCAAACGAAGGAATAAAGTTGATATGAATTGAAAATAAGTGAATACAGACACATATCGTACATCATTGGCATTAGTAAATTATGACTAAATTTCCAGAATAACAGTAAGAATAAATTAAAATTTATAGAGTAATTTCATTGACTGGTAGCGGATAGTGGATAGCTATAAAACTAATTTGCTTGCATTCTAACATCACCCTCAAACATTATGGAGTTTCACCGTCTTGTAACCTGAAGTTTTCAGCTGGGTAGATAGTGTGGGTGGTGTTGGCAACACAGTTGTGAGACATGATGGCAGTCAGAGGGTACAATCCTCGGATGAAATAGCCATCATCCGTCCTCACTTCAAAAGCATTAACTTCCAGCACTCCTATCGCCCAATGTATGAGATCTTCACTGAACCTTTTAACAAAAGGATGTTATTTGTTTCAGATTAAATAAGTTTTAACTAATTTACATTAAGTTTATGTAATAGCATTTTATCCTACAATAGTCATGCAAACATACAACTAGATAGATGTAGTACACACTGACAGAATACAAGAATTATTTTTGTTTAGTATAGATTGTGTTTTCGAACTTTGAGTACCTTGGCCCGACTCAATAATATCCAATTGAGGTGGGTTCTGGGGCATAGCGGCCCCACAGGTCATGAAGCTAACCTCCTAGCCAAGATGGGAGTGAGGACTCCTTTCGTAGGGCAGAAACCGGCTGAACCAGTATGTAGCATTGGAATTACCACTGCCAAGATTGAAAAAATACTGAACTTGGCTAGAAATCGCCACTGCAATAGATGGCAGCGGTTTCACAGCCAAGTCTTTACAAAATCTGGTGAGGGGATCAAACCCTAGACTGACAAAATCACTCACCACCATGAATCGTAACTACATCAGGTTGGTGATTGCTTGATTACATATTACTGGACACGGCCACTTCAGAAAACATTTGACAAAGATTGGTCTCTACAGTGAAGACACCAGTTGCCGGCTTTGTGGTGAGGCTCTTGAGTCTGCCAAACATTTACTAACTGAGTGCGAAGCTCTGGAGCTCAGGAGAAGGAGAATATTCAGGGACGAGCTCTCAGAAGAAAGAATGATAGCTAGTCTGGGGAAAAAGATTTTAGAGCTGGCTAAGCCGCTTGGAATAGGTACCTCTTTCTAGTAGGCAGCAGGGGAGCACAATAAACCTAAGGTTAAAGTGCAACCTAGGAATGGACTCAGAGCTTTCCTTTCCCTCAGCAAACTAAACTTAACTATACTAGTATAGATTAGAATAATAAATAATCATCTTTAATGTCTTCACTTAAAAAATAGTACTTGACAAATTATAAAACAAAAATAAATTTATAGAAAAAATAATTGGAAGTATTTTTACAATCCTTCAAATTTTAAATATTCAATTTTATACTGACAATTCCTTGTCAAGGAATTTTTCATGGGTTTCTTTAAGGTGAGTTCTATATACTCGTATTTTGTATCCGTACAGTATTCTATTTTGTAATGGGGGTTCTTCAAATTCTAGCTAATAGAATTCAAAGTAATCTAGATGTGCTTTAAAAGTAGTATGTCCAGAACAGAATCGAAATTAATTTTTGTTGGAAATATGTTGTTTCACTTTGTACTCCGTTATTTTAATCGTTATCAGTTTCTCAAATATTTTTGCTATTGTAGGTATTTTGGAAATAGGTATATAAATTTGGTATTCTTCATTTGGATCTTTTTTGTACATTAGCCCATTTTAGTTATTTGGAAACAATTCCATTTTGAATGCAACAATTAATAATAAAACATAAAAGTTCATATTAAATGATGATCTAATTTGAAGAAAATGAGCATTTAAGCTAAAAATATCCAAGCTATGGCTATTTTTCAAATTCAAAATATATAGCACCATGCACTTCTACTTTAATTTTCAGTTGTTAAGAAAACTTACTAATTATATTATTTATATTTTCTATTACAGTCAGGGCCGCATTTAGCTTCATGACACCCTTAGGCCGGCCGGGTTCCACCGCCCCCTCCCCCCCCCCCCCAACAACGCAATACGTCTGTCTCCTACGTACAATTTTGGTAATATGAGACACGTAGAATAGGAACCGTATTTGAATCTATTTTCAAGCAAAAATATAAGTTTATTTAAAAAATGAATCAGAACCACTATTTTTGAATTATTTTCTTTACACTTGTATCGCAAATTTTATTGTAGACCTATTAGCGATAAAGTTTATATTTTCCCTTTTATCGAACTTCCATAGGAACAATTTACTTATTTTATTATTACAACATTTGAATTATTTGAAATAGGTACATAATATGATTTATTGTCTATATTATCCTAAAATATTCAACTTCTTATAAAATGGATTAATTAAAAATTTATAACAAACGATAAAAATTGTTGTGTAATTGTATTTTTACAGTTCTTTTTTACACGATATTTAGTATCTAATGAATAGTAGTAGGAAATAAGTCCTTCTTTATTTCTTCAGTCTCCATCTAAAATAATTTCCTCCGAGCCTTCTTCTGAGCAAAGTCTTCTATGACTGTGCTGTAATCTATCTTTGCAGCAATTTCAGATTCTATACACAAAATAGACAACGTGTTTAATTTATCTTCATTAATGGTTGATCTCAAATAGTTTTTCACTCTCTTTAAACAAGAAAAGCTTCTTTCACCAGAGCAGTTTGTAGCTGGAATCGAAAGACAAATTCCTGAGGTAAGTTGAAATGTCTATCAACGAGGTATCTTCAAATTTCTCACCAGATACTACACAGTATGCTTGAAAATGGCAGCACTCATCGATGAAGTCATCTCCAAGATCATTTCGGTAAGATTCTATGAGATTTTGAGCTTTTGATCTCAAAATACTTTCTTCTACTTTTCCTGGAGATTTTACAATTTGTGTCAAGACATTAAATTTATGTTGGTACTAATTGAATGACTTATACCTTCTTTAAAATTCAACTATAAACTGATCAATTATAACTAAAAAAGTATTGATTTTAAAATATTCTCTGCCATCAAGTTCAAGTTCCTCAGTTCCTCCGTCATCATATTTTTGTGTATCTTTTGAGAATCTTTTTACAGTCTTTTTCGTAACTTTTGTTTTCAAAATGTTAACAGCAAGTGATTCATAATAATCAAAATCAATTCTTTGAGAAGAGAAATATTCTCCTAGAGACACATACCGTTAGAAGAGTTAGAACATCTATTGTCTGAGACTGTATTTTTTTTGGATACTTTATTAAGGTGGTATAAAATTGTGCTCCAAAAGCAAACCATAAAGGCTGTCTCAAATCTGTTCAACTTTTTAAGAATTCCTATGGCTTCACATCGTGTGGTGGCTTTTTCTGTGGAGTCATTTTTTATTTAAGTTAAAACGGATAAAGTTTCATTCCATTACTCTCTAAGGCCTTGGCAAGCATCGTCCCTGGCCGACCACCGAGTAGTTGAAAGCTTTTTTAGTGTTTTTCCTTTATCGATCTCGACTATCAAACGTTTCCATTTTTTGTCAAGCTTGTAAAAAAAAGTATAGCTCTTAAAGGATCATAAAAAAATTACAAGCTTCACTACAAGACCATGTCCCAACTTTATCACATTTATCCCGCTGATGTCCCAACTAAATTTAATGAATGAGCTGCACATGGTACAAACATTGCCCAAATGGGCAAGGTCCTTTATCTTAGCTTGCAAGCCATTATAGAGTCCAGCCATATTCGAGGCATTGTCGTAAGACTGCCCTCGACAATCACTGATATTTATATTAAAACTATTCAATTCTGTTGGTACAGCATTGAACATTTGTTCTGCTTTGTATCCAACGGAGGGGATAAATGTGAAAACTCGTTCACATGGAGAAGCATCAGGTAGAACATATCTGAAAATAAGTGTTAGCTGGTCAATGTGAGATACATCAGGCGTAGAGTCAAGTACAATTCTAAAATACTTGGCTTGTTTTAACTCCTCACATATTTTATTCTTCACTCTCACAGCCACTTCATCACATATAATAGATGATGAGTAATTTGTGTGTCCGGAGCCAGGATTTCCATGCCTTGAAATATGTTTTGCCAAGAAAGGGTCAAATTCAGTGATTAATTCCAAAACCATCAAATAGTTTCCATTCCTTTGAGAACCTATTATACTATTGTCCCCCCTAAGAGGCAGACTTCTTGAAGTAAGAGCCCAAATGGCAGCAACTACTCGGGTTAAAATATTGCGCCAGTAAATGGTTTCGTCATCAAGTTGTGCCAAAAGCCTTGAATATATCCTATTGATAGAAATGCTTCTTGCTTTTAAATCAATGATTGACCATACACACGCCCAGCCGCCAACCAACCAGTGATCTCAGATTGAGGACCCGCTGGTATACAAGTATTATCAAACTGGAAGTGCGGCTGGACTCCAGGTAGCTAAATGGCGTTCAGCCGCACTCCCAGTTTGATAATATAAATACTGTAGTATGGTTGATATACCACACGCCACACAACATTAGGTTTAATAAATGAAATACATATTTATATAAATACCCCAGTAGCGAGTGATTGCTATGGTGTTTTGCAGCTTATCATAGTAGTGATGTTTACATTTTCGGGGTTTTCTATTGACATTTTACATTTATAAATATATTTTTATATCAATGTTACATGAAAATTTGCCGCCCCTGGATATTGCCGCCCTAGGCCACGGCCTACTCGGCCATATTGGAAATACGGCCCTGATTACAGTATAACAGTATGAGTTCCAACAGGAATAAAGATTATTTTCAAAATTAAGGAAAACAAGTATAAATGTTTGTAACTAAAATTGTTGTGAAATTGAGGGCCAAAAATAATATGAGCTTAAACTACCTTAAGTAATCAGTGCTTAGAGAACATAAATGTTAAGGATTGAAATGAGAACATTAAAATTGTTAGCTTTTAAACTTAAAACCACAAAAAGCTTATTAGGTATGTGCAGTCTATAATCCTCGCTGATGTATGGCTTAATAAATAGTAATATACTAATCCCAAGATCAAGAGATCATAATCATACAGGACCTAAAGTTTCTGTGAGCCTATGTACCTTGTGGTAATTTGGCTTTCTTATATAAGGACCTTGCTTTCATATATATAAAGCAGTGTAATGGAAGCTGAAAGCATAATCAGACGAACTGGCACACCAAAATCAATGGTGTTTTATTTATAAATCAAATTATTTATTGCTTATGTACAACACACCTGTTTTGATCATTGTCATATTTTACAAATTAATAAATTAAAATTAGATCTTGTTCAGGTTCATAATCATAAATAATATGAGCTCTTATAGCGGACGATTCAAATACTACTCAAAAGAATAGTACGTATTTTTAATTATTAAGAAGATCTCAAGGTCTCTTTTGAATGAAATTATGGTCTCATATAGAATAACTATGGTGATGAGTACACAATTTCAGGACTAAGATAAGAGATAGATTTTTTAGGTAATCTGACCAAATAGTTTTCTTCAAGAATCATTTGATTGTTTTTACCAGGTGAAATAGTTAGAGAATGGGTGGCATAAGCTTATTGAAAGTGAAGTTCAAACTGTAGAACATAAATAAAACAAACTGAAAGCCTCAAAATTCCTCTACAACGAAAAACACCAGTTGGCAGCTGTGTTGCCAGATAAATTGCCAAGATCAATAGCAGGGTCCAATTGACAGGTCTACACAGAAAATCCCTATTTATTTATTCTTTAGACGCAGACCTTAGACATTGATTAAGAAAAATAAAACGCTGTTAAGAAAAAAGTATGTTCCTTGACTACCTATATGATATATTTTAAACTATGTTTTATAAAGTTTAGTTATTTTAATGAATTGCCGCTCAAATTTTAATACAAGTACATTGCTACATTGATATTCTTACATATTCTCACATATGAGACGCCGACACAACGTTGTGCGTATTTTAAGGCGAATATGAATGGTTTTTTTTTATGAGTGTGGATGAGTGTAGTCTGGCTACTAACTGAGTTCAACTGTTCCTCAGAAAGGGCAATTTATTAATAGCCCAACAGCCAGGGCAACTAAGGGACCTACAGCTTTGTTTCTGATAGCATGTGTCTGATAGCAACCACCAAGCGGACACCGAGGACCGAGCATACAACCTATCGCCTACAATCTCCCAAACACTTTGTCCCCATGTAGCTGGGTTACAGCACTGCGCCAACAGTGCCGACTATGAGTGTATGAATGTCAGGATTTTTTTAGTGAATAGAGTGGGTTACATAGTGTATCATCAAACATGCTATGAAAGTTGTTTAAATCATAATTTTCGATTAAATTATGAAGATTGTATGGGTGAATGTTTTGACCTACAACTAATCTATTTGGCTAAATTTTTCATGAAGTTTAAATGATAATATGTAATCTGACCAAGATCTTGACTCTAGTTTGTTCTGCAAGGGATGTTTGATGGAAGTAATGTAAATTCTGCAAATGTTCCCTCCTCTTGCTTATTTGGCTTAGGCAGCACTGAGGATGTTTATGAGCCTCCCTTTGTTCAGAAATTACTTATGACTTATTGCATCAATGGAATACTACTTAATAAATAATATGAAATACAAATAGATTTAGGGTGATGTACTTTACAATCCGTTAAATGGGTGTACGTATAATTAATTATTGTAAGTTAAATTACGACAGACATGTTATAAGTACCTGTCAGCTAATCTGCACTTCCTTCTGAGGAACTCTACAACGTTGATGTGTTCAGTTGCCCAGTCTGGCTGCGCCTTGCGTTCCTCAGTATGAGCCTCCATCTCTGCGACCTCGGCATCCCAGCGTGCGGTCTGACTATCCTTGGCCAGCAACATTCTCAAGGGCGTGATACACTCGAACTGCGGTGATGGCATGCCCGGAACTTCACTCTCTGCCTGGGCATTGTATCGCACGCGTGCCGCGGCGAACACGGCACACTCCGAGTCCTTGTGCAGGGTCTGGTTGGCACACTGCGGCCCGCACACTGGCCAGCCACACTCCTCGCACACCTCGCCGTCACTGTCGCCACTGGGCCATGGACAGTAACAGCCCAAGCACACGGCGGGGCTGGACGCCTTGGGCCCGACCGCCACCGGCCACTCGACCAACATCTCCTCCCCTGCCCTCAAGTCTTTAGCAGCCATTACATACCTACAACAATATCTCGTTAGTTATCAACCTAACTACATTAACAAATGTGCAATAAATTTGCTGGTTTTTTTCTGGTAAGATCTGACCAATATATCAAGACTTGATAAAAGATCTCTATTATTCGATGAACATGGTTAACAGTTGAACATGGTTAAAAGAAAGATACTTAAGTAAAGGTTGATCGGATCAACAAAGTCATTTGGGTCAATATGAAATATAGGCACATTGGATGAGAAATCTATGTGTTCGTAAATCAGTGTATGTAGCATCAAAATTAGTGGTAGTTAGCAGCATCAGAATTTTAGTTTTCAGCAGCAGAGTGGTAGTTAGTAGCGTTAGATGTTAGTGTCTACCACCATAATGGCAGCTAGTAGCATCATAATGTCAGTTTATAGCATCAAAATGGTAGTTAGTAACATCTAGAAAGGCCAAACTAGCTATTTTAGAAAGTCATATTTACATAAAGAAATTTTGTTAAATTTTGTCCCTCAACACATTTATTACTTATGAGAAGATAACACTTTCATTTCAAACATAAAAGCGATAAAAATAATTTTTGATCGAACACTCTTAAAAGGTTGAAACTGTTGATGAGAAAAGACGAATGAAATACAGTGTTTTACCTGCCAACTTTGTCGTTTCTCTTGACGGTGTACACCTCGGACATGGGTGACTGTGTTCTCAGCACTCCTGCAACTGTCACATTATAGTGGTCAGTTCTTCTATCTAATTTATTCTCTAGTTTCAAATCTTACTTGCTTTACGAACCTACAAGCAAAATACTCATGATTCGTTATGGAATTTTTACGCTAACATAAACATAAACTAATTGTTTTAGCTCGTTAGTTTCCTAATTACGAGTAATTAATCACAATTGGCGTTATCAGTCCAGCACGAACATGCTTGTTTGTGTTCGGTTCTTCCAGATCCAGTTTGGTCGCAGGGAGGCCGGCAAACATACGTATTCTAGTCTATACATTTTTCATCATTAATACAATGTGGCTACGATGAATCTTATTATCAGAGCATTGCCAATGACTCATGCCCAATGGACATACATCTGTATGTACATGTATGCATTAGATTGAAGTGTTTCCTAATAAAACTAACTGTTTTGTTAAAAAAGACGTAACAAAGTAGACATAAAAATCATTCCTTCAACTAAACATTTGCGAATAAATCAATATATATGTTCATGTGCAACATATACACAGCCCATGGTAAATTGTTAGTTACAGACAAGACGACCACAGAGTAACAACATGTTGAAAAGGATCACTTGATGGCACGCCGAGCATCTCTAATTGGCTCTGGTGCCAATAATGAATTATTGGCCAAATAGTACTTTCTATAAAGGGTATGAATTGCATTGGAAAACTAGTCGGAGCAGTGAAATCATATCAAAGCAGATACTCTTAAGTAAATTTAAAAAAATTCTCGTAACTTTAAATATGTTAATAAAGATGTTATACTAATATTTGTCAAATTGATATCATATTTCGTGAATATAAAATTACTTAGTTAAAACAGTTTATTTCTTTTCGAAAGCATATTTCCGTAATTGTTTTAGGGGTACAAATATTTTTATATTATTGTCTATGTTATATTGAATACAAATCATTACTAAATTAACACAGAACTCACTATTTTGCAACGAAGCTTGTTAAACTACAAAGAAAAACTAAACGTCCCCTTGACAGATATCACAAACAAGTTCCTTCAACACGGAATTTTTTCAGAACTGCTAAAAATTGCTGAGAGCTACTCTTTGCATAATAACGGTGAAATTACAAATATAGCTAACTATAGACAAATTTATATAGTCCCCGCCTTATCTTTCGTGATAAAAAAAACCACCCTTAACAGGTTACTTCTTCACATGGGGCAAAACTCCCGGAGCCAACGACATAGGTTCTACAGACGCAGTTCGATAGCCTCTTCTCTAACACAGCCACAGAGAAGAAAAAACAGAGGCTACATTGTCGCTAAATGTGTGCCAAGTAGTTTCTCCAGTTTGCTATGCAATGGCAAGGCCAGCATCTTGTCAGGCCTTCTCCTATTCACCCACATATTCAAAATTAAACACGGTAATTATTATTACTAATGAATAAAGATGTACATTAGTTGTAATATGTTTAAAACTGCCAGGAGTTTGCTGTGGCCATAAGAAAGCAACCTCTGTTTATTTTTTCTCTGTGATACGGCTTATTTGAAATGCATGATCTAGAAACTAGAAGATTACAACATCGAAACTATCATGTTTACGATTTTAGCAAGGCTTTTAACTGCCTTAATCACACCAGTTTACTTGTAAAACTAAGAGCTCTAGGTGTGACAGGAAAACAACCAAGTGTTCCATAGCTTCTTGAATGGTAAGAAACAGCTTGTGGAAATGAATGCTTAAAGAAATCCACGCAAGACGAAAAATAAATAACACCACAACTTGTCCACGTGCAAAACGGGATTCCCCAGGGGTAAAAATTGGGACCCAAGCTGTTCATTTTTTCCATAAATGATTTCACAAGGCGACTGAAACCAGAAGGTACGCTGATGACACGACTATCTCACTAACAGACAAATCTGCAGAACACTACCATTAATTCAACTAAACAGTACAGAGCCACAATCCAATAGGCCGTAAATGAAAACAAATGTTCAATTGAGTAACATTTGTTTTCATTTACTAACCATTTAGTAACAATCTTCATAGTGTCACTGCCGAACATTGAATCAAAAGTCACAACTAAACATCATTGAGTAAAAATACAGGAATTTAACATGGACATTACATATATATACCAACCCTGCATGAAGCTCTCGTCTACCATCTATGTTATATGAGAACCAAACAAATAAGTTGTCTCGATACAGAAAAATCTGCTTCTTATGACTTGCTTGAATTTCAACTCAGATTTGGAATACACAATTGTGAGGAACAAACAATGACAATCTGAAAAAAAAATAATTATTCAACAAAGTAAAACAGTAAGATATCTTGTAGGTATATTAAAAAAAAACCTTGAGATCCTGACATTGTTTTCACTTCACATCCAAGAAGTAATTCTGCATGTAATCACTAAAACACAAACTGAGGCGCAGACGTACCCAACACAACACAGATAGAGCTCTAGATTTTACCCTACCACTATACCAGCACACACCACCACAGCCTATATGGATAGAACCCATCTCCAAGCGTACTTTTCTCAAAAAATATGTGAATAAAGAGTTTCATCTTTTACAGTACATTTCTCAAACTAGTGGACTTCTTCCTCGAGCTGGAAGGAAGTGGTGTGTTTCGTATGTTGAAGCATAGTGTCATTGTTCGCTCAAGGGTGTATCCCTCGGTATCAATTTTACAACTAAATCGCATCCTTTTTCACACACAAACAAGCGAATACAATATTCATTGAGAAATCGAGGTCGAAGTAAGCACATCGCAGTGAGTGACGATGGAAATGATGGACAGAGACTAATGGCGTGCTGCCATGAGCGGCCAACCGGATCTTCACTGAACGAGCGGCCCAAGTATATATACTCACCACCTTGTTACGGGTTTATTTATGATTGTGGAGTCCGGGGAATAAAGACGGACTGCAAAAGCCCATGTACAATTGAATTATTGTGTCATCATTAATCTAGTTTTCTTGTGACATCCATTACTGACAAATACGAAATACAATCGACAATCAGTGCTGCATATCACTTTTCCTACTATTATAATAAATCAACACAAGGACTAAAATTATGAAAGCTGAAAAGAATTGAAACAATGGGTTGAAAATGCCTATTTTACTTAGGCCATGGTATAGCTACAATTCAACTAATATTTTAACTTTTGATCCTAAACATTAAAATTGTGCAGATGAATTGATCAAACTTAAAGCTTGTTTTCTGGGTAATGCAATTTGTAATTAATCGTGTTTTTTCTATGCGTGTATCTTCTATGCGTGTGTCTTACAGTGGTGGTTGTGTCACGACACAATTACAATGTATATTGTGTGTGTCATCTGTGGCAGGCACTACGAGCTGCCGAAAAATAGACGATAGAATACAAGTAAAATAATGTATTGCCTTATATTTGATAAATTTTGTTTTAAATCGATCTGTTTTCAATCATAAGAATGAATCATTGTTTAAATGATAAAATAAATAATTGGACTTATTTGTTTGACACAACAATGTTAATAAATAAAGAGGCTTCTTTAATATTGTTGTGTTAAACATTGTATTTTTATAAACAACGAGATTTTTCTAAATAATAACACGATTATAATTTATATAAAAACACAAATTTGTGTCATACACTTCAGAACCCATTCGTTACACCATTTTGAGTTCTATAGTTTACGTTTAAAGTAGAAACTAAGTATGCACATTTAAATATACTCAAGCACTAGATGCAATTTACTAAGATAAACTTACGAGGGCCCATTGCAGATTATAACTGTTAAACCATTACAAATACAACAATAAACGAGGATTAATTATAGGGATCGCTATCGTGGTTGGCCCGCTTGTGGCTGGTGGCCGCTCTTGGCTGGTAGCCGCTAGTAGATGGCACCCGTTTTTTATACAGTACAAGAAAATGTCACATAACACAAATATATTACAATATGAACACAAAATGCACAATCGAATTCTTTTGTAAATCCCTCTGGTCTGAGTAAGGTGAACGTGGTTCACCGAAATCAATCACCATAATATTTGTGCATTTTGTACTGGTTTGTAATATATTTGTGCATTTTGTGCTTATATTGTAATTTATTTGTGTTGTGTGACTTTTACTTGTACTGTAATTCATAGACGTATCTCAGAAACTACAAAATGTTGAATAATATTTCGATAGTTATCCTCAGTTTCTATCTAACTGCGACAAATAACTACTGGAAACCATAATAGTAAACATTGTTGTTCGGTATTTCAGCAGCCATTGTTGAATCTGAGCCAAGTAATCCTCCAGCTCCCGCCTGTCCTGCCATCAGTCACCTGGTGACTACAGAGAGAAAAAAAGAAACAAAGGTCGCTTTCTTATAGCCACAGTGAACACCTCAGTGGCATATATATAGGTTACAACTAATGTACATCTTTATGCATGTAGTAATAATTACTACGTTTATCCTTGAGGATACGGGGGGAATAAGGGAGAACCTGACAAGTTGCCGGCCCTGCCATGGCATGGCAAACTGGAAAATAGTAACTCGACATACTAACTCGACTGTCATTTAGCGCACTATTGGATGCAACCTCTGTCTCTTTCTTCTCTATGGTGGCCATCTTTTAGAATATCCATAAAGGTGGACACCCATTCATTGTAACGCTGAAAAAAGATTTTCTTAAACCAGTTTTAGCCATATTCTTAATATTCTTTATTTAGGGAAATATCTTCCCTCAAGCCAAGCTTATTACATCCAAATCCCAGGGCTTTCGTTGAGTCATGAGCTAGTTATATTTATTGCGATGGAAAAGGCAAACGCAATAACTTCGGGTGTATCACAACATTCTGTCCGCTACAGGAGATCTCCCTCATGCGGCATCCAGGCCACTCTTACATAATTTCCCACATTCCACCGCAATGCACTGTTACTACACTGTCTGTACCGTATACCGTGCAATGTAAGTTTATTTCATAATTATCAAACCACGCTGTAGAAAATTTAAAAAGCCTAATTCATTTCCTGTAAAACATAAATGTCTTTCCTAGTAAAATCTAAAACAACTATTGTATCACAACACTGAATGTGATTTCTTAGTGTGATGTAAGGAAATACATATTTGAGGATTAGACGGATCATTAAAGTAATTACTTGAATGCTAAGAATCCACGTCTGTTGATTGACATTTAAGACTATATTAGTGTTTTAACACTTATATTGTATATTTTTTAGCTACAACTCCTGCACCTAAATATACACTATACATGTCTTCCATGGTTAAAGCATAACATTCACAGCTGGGCTGACACATCGATGTTAGTTGACATCGATCTCTTAACAGTCGATATCGCTTAAGCATGGAAACAGGCTACAACGATTACCTAATAACCTGACGAAGGTAACCAAGGACGTAATCATACATCGATCTTAATACGAATATCAAAACGTAGTCGAAAATTTACGAACCACTTTATCACCCTGGCAGTTAAAGTCATTTACGAACCACTTTATCACCCTGGCAGTTAAAGTCATTTACGAACCACTTTATCACCCTGGCAGTTAAAGTCATTTACGAACCACTTTATCACCCTGGCAGTTAAAGTCATTTACGAACCACTTTATCACCCTGGCAGTTAAAGTCATTTCTATAATATGCTTGAATTGAAACAAATTGTTCGACATTTAATTTATAGCAGTTTCATACAGAACTCTAGAATTTTTAAAATTTGAAAACTGCGAGATTTAAAAAAAATTACTGTACACAAATATGAGCAGTATTTTTTTACAAGAAGCGGTTTCGTCTGTGGAAAATACCTGTCCAAAAACGATCGGATCTTTCTCTTTTTTCCAATACGTGGTGTTTTTGGATAGTTATTGTGATGTAGTTCTAAGCTAAATATTCTCTATATTATTTCTACTCTTAAAACGAGTAAAAACTACTTTAATTGTGTGCCAAGCCAAGCATCAATACACAATGTGCATTTATTAACCCCATAAACCAACCGTTAAACACAAACTTATGTTATGTGTATGTTTCATTAAACTGGAATTATCCGACTTTCCAGCAAAAACGGAATAATATGGAAGGAAATTATCCCTCCTGAACATGCAGGTAGTGTTCACGAATTATTTAAAAAAATATTCAGCCTTTTTGAGGTGAAAAATTTTTAAAAATTAATGTAACAAAAAACACCAATAAAACTAAACTAAAAAGATAAAAAATAATAATATGAAAACATATTAATGTAAAAATACCATTGCAGCCATTAATAGGATCTATATAGATGTAATCTATTAATTAGACTTTAAGAAAAAACAATCAGTAAAAAATACACCTGTTTCATTTTTAAGCCATACGTAAACAGTAAAACAGTAAAAAATAAACATGTTTCATTTTTAAGCCATACGTAAACAGTAAAACAGTAAAAAATAAACCTGTTTCATTTTTAAGCCATACGTAAACAGTAAAACAGTAAAAAATAAACATGTTTCATTTTTAAGCCATACGTAAAATTAATAATGTATGCAAGAACTGCTAGAAAAATAAAAAAAAACTCCTACACACACATGTATTTATTAAAAACAAAAACTTCTTTTATCTCTAGAGTTTTCCCTTATTGGAAGTAACTTTTTTTATAAATTATGTGCTAGGGTAATTATTTTGCACTAGAGTTAAATTAATTAATTATTACATTGTTTGATAAATCGAAACATATATTCAGTAAGTATAAACATCGTAAAGTAGTTCAAATATCTGAAATTATGTCTTTTTATGTTTTTGATAGTAACTAAATAATATTACGTCTGCTACGTCATCACACAGTTTTGTGTTTTCTTTAGTATATATAAATAAGTTTTAAACTGTGGATTGTGCATCAAGAAGGACGACGAGTCATAAATAATAAATAAATACATTTATTAATTTTATATAATTAATTAATAATAATTATCATATATCTAGGACAAGTCTTTACAAATTGTGTAAGGAACGAAATTATATGCCTTAATTATGAATCATTGGTTCACCTTTAGTTCATTGCTTAACTATATTAAAATTGTTTTAACATTTGTTTAAATATTTTAAATTACTTATAAATAAACAATAGAACAAAACTATGGTCCTGTAAATTTGTTTAAAAATTTTCATTATATTTAAATAAAAATACAACATTATATTAGGTGACAGGAACGCACAACAAAATATTTTGAGGTTAATGTAATTTACTGATCTGAGTAACACTGATAATATACATGTACAATTACGACAGTCAGCAGTCAATTAATAATTAAATAGTTATAAACGTGATGAAGCTAACTGACACGCTGGGTGTGTGCGTGCGTGAGTGTTATTAAGGCAATGAATGTGTAAGGACTCACCCGCTCTGCCAATCGAAGGCCACTGGCCACCAGACATGCCTGTGCCGGACTCTGCCAACACATTCTAGAACCAAACCTTACAGGTCTTATTTTTAGAGGCCCCCTCTCTCACCTCAACTTTTATACATCCAATTGCTCCAATGACTGATTACGTTACGCGCTAATTACATGGCGAATCCATCTGAAATATTACGAATACATTATTGTCTCAATTCGTAAAGCAACTTTCCAATATTATCTATAAATTGTTGTATTCATTGTTTAGTATATATGAAAATTAATTTAAAATTAGGATTCTTTTAAAAAGTATGGTACTCTAAACGAAACAAGTTTTACCAACTAACCAAAAGTTTAAGTGGTTCATTCTCGTGCAGATATGGTATGAGTGACCTATCCGCCCACTCATACAAACGTACAGAGGTGGCAAGCTAGAAAAATAGAAAAATAAAGATTATTAAAAGATTATTAAAAATTATTAAACCCGCCCACTCATACCATCGATGTATATGTTGTTATATATCAATGACCCACTCACATGCAGTGGTAGTGACCCACCCACCCACTATACCATCGAAGTATATGTTGTTATATATCAATTACCCATTCACGTGCAGTGGTAGTGTGACTCACCCGCCCACCCATACCATCGATGTATATGTTGTTATATATCAATGACCCACTCACGTGCAGGGGTAGCCGCCCACCCATACTATCAATGTATATGTTGTTATATATCAATGACCCACTCACGTGCAGTGGTAGTGACCCACCCACCCACTATACCATCGAAGTATATGTTGTTATATATCAATTACCCATTCACGTGCAGTGGTAGTGTGACTCACCCGCCCACCCATACCATCGATGTATATGTTGTTATATATCAATGACCCACTCACGTGCAGGGGTAGCCGCCCACCCATACTATCAATGTATATGTTGTTATATATCAATGACCCACTCACGTGCAGTGGTAGTGACCCACCCACCCACTATACCATCGAAGTATATGTTGTTATATATCAATTACCCATTCACGTGCAGTGGTAGTGGTAAGCTGTCTAAGCTGATAAGGCTTACAAATATGTTTTTAAGCCTATCAGCCTTTATCCCCATAAAATGAACCACGAAACTACACACTAGTTTTTGAAAGGAATTATAGTTAGTATTAAGTGGTGTTCAGAAAATACTTTTAACAATAAATTTAAGCACCCCTAAAACACAAGATACTATATTTGTATCAGATCGGAAAAAAGTAAAATCAACGTAATTAATTATAATTTTTAGGAATCATAATTAACTTACATATTACGTAGCATACCATTATTGATAACATACGAAAATATAAAAAAGAATATTCGATCTCCAAAGATTCAAGAATCATGCACGCCTTAACTACAGATCTTTTAGTAATAGTACATCACTACTCGTCCATTGTGACTTATCAAACTGCACTTTATTCTGAGGTGGCTTTAGTTGAATCTTTAAGCGACAAAATAGCTATAAGAACGATAAAAAAAGTCCCATGAAGACAGTGTAAACAGTTCTTTAAAGAACTTTATTACTTTAAATAACACCTTACCTTCCATATGTATTTTAAATAGCTTATCATACATTAAACGAAATATAACAGTTCTGAATATACCTACACTTAAAAGTGGTAGGGGAGCCTATGCATTACCACCTTAATAGAAACAAATTAAATACACAAAGTTATCATTTTGCTCTTTTAAATCATTAAATAGTGAATATTGCATTTTAACACAGTGCAACATTTTGTAGTTTATAAATATCCCTTAAAATATTTAATAAATTGCAACTACATATACGAAATTTAAAACGAACTTTAAAAAAAAGACTGAATATTAATTAATCAGAAAATGTTTACATAAAAATGAATATTTAAAATTTCAATACTACATTCCATTATTTTTTTCATTAGTGATTTCATTTTTTAATAACAGTAGCGTACTTTTATTACCAACTTCATTTGTAATTTTTGTGTAAAAACAAAATTATAACACTATGCAGTTTATATTGAATGATAATGTAAAAACGTTAGTTAATTGATTAACATTTGTACTATAATCCAATGAGAGATAGGTTTTGTACTCCTTTACAATAATACATTCTAACTGTAGCTAATCGAAAATCCCATTTGTATTATGACATCGTGAACACTCTGCTGCATAATGGTGTACAATAATGTAGTGGTAGTTAAGGATAAACAAACTTGATTCATTACTTGCATCATAAACATTACGTTAATGTACTAGTAATTAAGAGTTAATTCATTTGTATAGTCGGTGAGTCACGAAAAGTCCTCTGAACTTCATGCCTCTGTGATATTGAAAGCCATTAATTAATTAATTTCCATTGAACCAGCACAAGTCATTTAGTGTACCTGTCGTAATTACTAATTATGATATATATACAATACATAACTTGTGCTGTTTCAACGGAAATCAGCGCCTTCAATATCACAGAGACATGACGTTCAGAGGAATTCTCGTGACTCGTCGACAGTATTACTCAATTATATTATGAAAACTGCACAATTTAAATCATTGTTACAATATAATGGTAGTTGGTCATTTAACAATTTTTATTTTTTAATTACATTATGAAAAATCACTCAATGTAATTACACAACAATAATAACGTGTTTGTAGTTAACGTTTAATGAAACGTTTAATACTTATGATTACTACGCAATAAAATATCGACTAATAATGTAATGTTAATAAACTGATAAACATAATTTATTTATTTGTTAATTTATTGTTATCTTGATGTTTGCTATTCTTACACCTTATCTCTGTTGTTATTACATATATTCTCTTGTTATTGTTATATTTTAGCAATACTATTTTTATAGTTATTCTAGGGTGAGTAATGACCACCCCCCAGTGAATGACCGTTTCGTATAAATAACATGATGTTAAGCTTTTATTGATGCCTAGTCTATCACAAACCACATTAAAAATAACTTTGGAGCCTGATTTGAATCCTCCCTGTCACTGGTTCAAAAAGAAAATGTCAAACAACCGTTTGTAACACAAACGGAATTTAGTGTTCCACCCAGTTCCACCTTCGGCTTCCCCACTACAGCGTATCGTACAAACAAGGCTTGTATTTAGTGTTCCACCCAGTTCCACCTTCGGCTTCCCTACTACAGCGTATCGTACAAACAATGCTTGTATTTAGTGTTCCACCCAGTTCACCTTCGGCTTCCCTACTACAGCGCATCGTACAAACAAGGCTTGTATTTAGTGTTCCACCCAGTTCACCTTCGGCTTCCCTACTACAGCGTATCGTACAAACAAGGCCAATTGTATTTAGTGTTCCACCCAGTTCACCTTCAGCTTCCCTACTACAGCGTATCGTACAAACAAGGCCAATTGTATTTAGTGTTCCACCCAGTTCACCTTCGGCTTCCCTACTACAGCGTATCGTACAAACAAGGCTTGTATTTAGTGTTCCACCCAGTTCACCTTCGGCTTCCCTACTACGGCGTATCGTAAAAACAAGGCTTGTATTTAGTGTTCCACCCAGTTCACCTTCAGATTCCCTACTACAGCGTATCGTACAAACAAGGCTTGTATTTAGTGTTCCACCCAGTTCACCTTCGGCTTCCCTACTACAGCGTATCGTACAAACAAGGCCAATTGTATTTAGTGTTCCACCCAGGTCACCTTCAGCTTCCCTACTACAGCGTATCGTACAAACAAGGCCAATTGTATTTAGTGTTCCACCCAGTTCACCTTCGGCTTCCCTACTACAGCGTATCGTACAAACAAGGCCAATTGTATTTAGTGTTCCACCCAGTTCACCTTCGGCTTCCCTACTACAGCGCATCGTACAAACAAGGCTTGTATTTAGTGTTCCACCCAGTTCACCTTCAGCTTCCCCACTACAGCGTATTGTACAAACAAGGCCAATTGTATTTAGTGTTCCACCCAGTTCATCTTCAGCTTCCCCACTACAGCGTATCGTACAAACAAGGCCAATTGTATTTAGTGTTCCACCCAGTTCATCTTCAGCTTCCCCACTACAGCGTATCGTACAATCAAGGCCAATTGTATTTAGTGTTCCACCCAGTTCACCTTCAGCTTCCCCACTACAGCGTATCGTACAAACAAGGCTTGTATTTAGTGTTCCATCCAGTTCACCTTCAGCTTCCCTACTAGAGCGTATCGTACAAACAAGGCATATTGTATTTAGTGTTCCACCCAGTTCACCTTCAGCTTCCCCACTACAGCGTATCGTACAAACAAGGCCAATTGTATTTAGTGTTCCACCCAGTTCACCTTCAGCTTCCCTACTACAGCGTATCGTACAAACAAGGCCAATTGTATTTAGTGTTCCACCCAGTTCACCTTCGGCTTCCCTACTACAGCATATCGTACAAACAAGGCTTGTATTTAGTGTTCCACCCAATTCACCTTCAGCTTCCCTACTACAGCGTATCGTACAAACAAGGCCAATTGTATTTAGTGTTCCACCCAGTTCACCTTCAGCTTCCCCACTACAGCGTATCGTACAAACAAGGCCAATTGTATTTAGTGTTCCACCCAGTTCACCTTCGGCTTCCCCACTACAGCGTATCGTACAAACAAGGCTTGTATTTAGTGTTCCACCCAGTTCACCTTCAGCTTCCCTACTACAGCGTATCGTACAAACAAGGCCAATTGTATTTAGTGTTCCACCCAGTTCACCTTCGGCTTCCCTTCTACAGCGTATCGTACAAACAAGTTTAGTGTTCCACCCAGTTCACCTTAGGCTTCCCTACTACAGCGTATCGTACAAACAAGGCTAATTGTATTTAGTGTTCCACCCAGTTCACCTTCAGCTTCCCCACTACAGCGTATCGTACAAACAAGACCAATTGTATTTAGTGTTCCACCCAGTTCACCTTCGGCTTCCCTAATACAGCGTATCTTACAAAAAAGGCTTGTATTTAGTGTTCCACCCAGTTCACCTTCAGCTTCCCTACTACAGCGTATCGTACAAACAAGGCCAATTGTATTTAGTGTTCCACCCAGTTCACCTTCGGCTTCCCTACTACAGCGTATCGTACAAACAAGGCTTGTATTTAGTGTTCCACCCAGTTCACCTTCAGCTTCCCTACTACAGCGTATCGTACAAACAAGGCCAATTGTATTTAGTGTTCCACCCAGTTCACCTTCAGCTTCCCCACTACAGCGTATCGTACAAACAAGGCCAATTGTATTTAGTGTTCCACCCAGTTCACCTTCAGCTTCCCCACTACAGCGTATCGTACAAACAAGGCCAATTGTATTTAGTGTTCCACCCAGTTCACCTTCGGCTTCCCTACTCCAGCGTATCGTACAAACAAGGCCAATTGTATTTAGTGTTCCACCCAGTTCACCTTCGGCTTCCCTACTACAGCGTATCGTACAAACAAGGCTTGTATTTAGTGTTCCACCCAGTTCACCTTCAGCTTCCCTACTACAGCGTATCGTACAAACAAGGCCAATTGTATTTAGTGTTCCACCCAGTTCACCTTCGGCTTCCCCACTACAGCGTATCGTACAAACAAGGCTTGTATTTAGTGTTCCACCCAGTTCACCTTCAGCTTCCCTACTACAGCGTATCGTACAAACAAGGCCAATTGTATTTAGTGTTCCACCCAGTTCACCTTCGGCTTCCCTACTACAGCGTATCGTACAAACAAGGCCAATTGTATTTAGTGTTCCACCCAGTTCACCTTCGGCTTCCCTACTACAGCGCATCGTACAAACAAGGCTTGTATTTAGTGTTCCACCCAGTTCACCTTCAGCTTCCCCACTACAGCGTATTGTACAAACAAGGCCAATTGTATTTAGTGTTCCACCCAGTTCACCTTCGGCTTCCCCACTACAGCGTATTGTACAAACAAGGCCAATTGTATTTAGTGTTCCACCCAGTTCACCTTCGGCTTCCCCACTACAGCGTATCGTACAAACAAGGCTTGTATTTAGTGTTCCACCCAGTTCACCTTCAGCTTCCCTACTACAGCGTATCGTACAAACAAGGCCAATTGTATTTAGTGTTCCACCCAGTTCACCTTCGGCTTCCCCACTACAGCGTATCGTACAAACAAGGCTTGTATTTAGTGTTCCACCCAGTTCACTTTCAGCTTCCCTACTACAGCGTATCGTACAAACAAGGCCAATTGTATTTAGTGTTCCACCAGTTCACCTTCAGCTTCCCCACTACAGCGTATCGTACAAACAAGGCCAATTGTATTTAGTGTTCCACCCAGTTCATCTTCAGCTTCCCCACTACAGCGTATCGTACAAACAAGGCCAATTGTATTTAGTGTTCCACCCAGTTCATCTTCAGCTTCCCTACTACAGCGTATCGTACAAACAAGGCCAATTGTATTTAGTGTTCCACCAGTTCACCTTCAGCTTCCCCACTACAGCGTATCGTACAAACAAGGCCAATTGTATTTAGTGTTCCACCCAGTTCATCTTCAGCTTCCCCACTACAGCGTATCGTACAAACAAGGCCAATTGTATTTAGTGTTCCACCCAGTTCATCTTCAGCTTCCCCACTACAGCGTATCGTACAAACAAAGCCAATTGTATTTAGTGTTCCACCCAGTTCATCTTCAGCTTCCCCACTACAGCGTATCGTACAAACAAGGCCAATTGTATTTAGTGTTCCACCCAGTTCATCTTCAGCTTCCCTACTACAGCGTATCGTACAAACAAGGCCAGCTTCCCTACTACAGCGTATCTTACAAACAAGGCCAGCTGGATTTTTAATTGTCCTTTGATTATTGATTGAAATTGCAATATATTATAGCTAATTAACAGTGACATGTTGAGGCCTAACATTCTACTCATTTTATGATCGTAATCCTAACCAACAACAATTAATTAAACAGTCGGTCATTCACTGCAATGATTTATGTCAATAATTTGTATTTTTCAATATTCTGTTTAAACATAATACATTAAGTTTTATATTTAGGAAGTGCAGGAGAATACGGGCATGACGTTTACACTGTAGCGTATTAGACTGTTTCCCAAACGGTCATTCACTGGTGCACTCACACTGACATTCTGCTATTAGAAAAATTGTAGCTGACACTGTATGTGATTTTGTATTGTTAAAATATTTATGAATAAAGGTCTTTTTACTATTGTTCTCTGGTCAATAAAACACGTATAATGTGTTTCAAATTAATTTATTATGTAACCGGTCGTAGGTTTATTTAAAATGCATAATAATTACAAAAATCAGATTTTCCAGCACCTATTGAACTTTAGTAGGCTACTATAATATCACGTTCATTTATTTATAAATATGATAATTAAAATATCTACATTATTGTGCAGATCGCTGGACTTAGGCCTACTTCTAACACTACAGTACTGTTTGGTTAAAATACTAACTTTTAAATCACACTCATCTAAATGGTCCATTAAAACAAAAACGCATATTTGTTTTCTTTTTAAACTCATTGTCCATACGTCTTTCTAGAGTAAAATGCTGAGATGAACTGATTATATAGCCGCTGAATATATAGTTTTGTAGGAAAACACTTTAACGCCCCGCGTATCATACTATACGTCCACGCCGGCGTTGTGCGTTGTATGCGGCGTAGAAAGTGCGTCGCTATCTGTATTTTAACATTTAGATAACTACCGTACATTGTGCAATACTGTATAATACCGTAGTTGTAGTTAACTAATAAACACAATTGTATCACAACATTATGAGAACTACAAGTTGTAATCCTGTATAATACCGTAGTTGTAGTTATCAGATGAACAGTATTGTATTACAAAGCTATGATAACTACATTGTATAATCCTGTTTAATGTTGCAATTGTAATTTAATGATAAACAAATTTATATTATATTTTTCAATTCCCTTCACAAGAAATGGCCCTAATAGGATATACTAAACAGTACAAGTGTATATATTTTATATATTGTAAATATGATGAAGCTAAATTATGACTTTTCGTTCTACAAGAAAATATGAAAATCAATCTTTAGCCAGTTAGGAAAATACAAAGTTCAAATTGGAAAAACACAGTAATTAAATGAATGGGAAATAAGTATGATTGATTAAATTACCCATGAACAGTAATCGACAAACGATTACAAGTTGGCCGAAGAACAAACAGAACTTTGGCTCATGTCGACCGATCGTTAACACTTACTGCAACGTGTGGTTTCCGTTACAACTTTGTAGTCCGTTACGTGCACTCATTACAAACACACAATCATCAACTATCCATATAGGACTATGGACATAAATATTTTACGAAAGTTACAGTCAGAAATGACAAATTGGCCCTTTCTTAGATAAAAATAATTCAAATAAAATAAACTACAGAAATAAAAGTAAAGTGTTTTCGGCATATATTCTCGTATACAGCCCAAAAGAGGACACTCGTACACGCTTCGTGACCCAACCACAGAGTGCTCGCGACACCTCGTAACTGCATAGCTTAGTTAACTGGACTATGTTTACTACTAAAGGTAACGGAATAAATATTAAGTATTGTTTTTTATGACAGATATGTTTTCATTCGATAGTTTTTTTACTTAGCGTATTTCGTGTTAGTAGAATTACAGTGGAAGTGAACGCCACAAAACACAATTTTCTTACAATATAAAGTTCAAAATATAGAATTAGTTTGGTGATTTCGGTAAACCACAATTACCTTCTTCAGATCAGAGAGATTCACGAAGATTCATCGAAGAATAGTTGCACTTAGGAGGGGTGGGAGAGTCCATCGAGGAGCAGTTGCAATTAGGAGAGGCAGGATAGTCCACCGAGGGCCGTGCGTACTTAGAAAGGGAAAGGTCCATTGAGGAACAGCTGTACCTCAATGGATAGTGGAGAGATAGGATAGTCCACCGACGGCCGTAAATTTCTTAGGAAGAGGAAAGGCCCTTCGAGAAACAGTTGTAGGAGAGGCTATAGAGTCCATCGAGGGCCGTAAGTTCTTAAGAAGGATATGCGATCTAGAAACAGTTGTAGGAGAGGCTATAGAGTCCA
The DNA here is from genome assembly GCA_035578905.1 of Stictocephala bisonia. NCBI lineage: Eukaryota > Metazoa > Arthropoda > Insecta > Hemiptera > Membracidae > Stictocephala > Stictocephala bisonia. The sequence goes on along the minus strand of JAQJVL010001925.1, from coordinate 103,540 downwards.
TCGAGGGCCGTAAGTTCTTAAGAAGGATATGCGATCTAGAAACAGTTGTAGGGAGGCAGGAGAGTCCATCGAGGGCCGTAAGTTCTTAGGAAGGATATGCGATCTAGAAACAGTTGTAGGAGGGCAGGAGAGTCCATCGAGGGCCGTAAGTTCTTAGGATGGATATGCGATCTAGAAACAGTTGTAGGAGAGGATATAGAGTCCATCGAGGTTCGTAAGTTCTCAGGATGGACATGCGATCGAGAAACAGTTGTAGGAGAGGTATATAGTTCATCGAGGGTCGTAAGTTCTTAGGAAGAGGAAAGGTTCATCGTGGAACAGTTGTAGGAGAGGCAGGAGAGCCCATCGAGGGTCGTAAGTTCTTAAGAAGGATGTGCGATCGAGAAACAGTTGTAGGAGAGACAGGAGAGTCCATCGAGGGCCGTATGCGATCGGGAAACAGTTGTAGGAGAGGTAAGATAGTTCCTTCGAGGGCCATAAGTTCTTAGGAAGTGGAAAGGTCCATTGAGGAACAGCAACACTTAGGAGGAGTGGGAGTCATCGGCCCTAATTTCTTTTGGAGTATCAGATGAGGAAGACAAAGGTTGTTGGACATTTGCCATCATTACGTGAAAAATACCTATCACGACGTTTCGATTTGGTAAAACACAAATCTTTTTCAAGTGCTAAAAACTAAATTACATCTAAACAAACATGTTCTAAAACTACGTTCTTAAACTAATAAACTTATCTACAATAATAATTATCTACATTTCAACCTAGATCTTAGAATGAAGTACAAAAAAATGAACTTCTACTAAATATAAAAAATGTTAACTGAGCGATCTCATTTCATTCTGATAGGAATATTAATTAATTGTGTTTTAACATTTTTCGTTGATATCGTGATCTTGGCAACGCCTAATTGGTTTTATTAACTTCACCCTGTTAACATTTTTTATATTTAGTAGAAGTTCATTTTTTTATCCCCTTCTAGGTCCCCTTCTACAATTACTAATGTAGATAAGTTTATTAGTTTAAGAACGTAGTTTTATAACATGTTTGTTTAGATGTAATTTAGTTTTTAGCAATTGAAAAAGATTTGGGTTTTACCAAATCGAAACGTCGTGATTGGTATTTTTCACGTAATGATGGCAAATGTCCAACAACCTTTGTCTTTATCAACCTAGATTCTTATGGGGAAACATCCAAAGTTGAACATTTTACTCTTTTAGGAGGAATAGGAGAGTCCGTTGATGGCCGTAAGTTCTTAGGAAGAGAAGAGTCTGCGAAGTATGTTTTGATCAAAACTCCTGAATAGTGACAAATCTACCGCCTTAATAAGTAGATGGTAGGAGGAACCCTCACCTTTGTCAAATGGTTATGGTAATACTAGATTCCAAACTTCTTATGTAGTACAATAGACTAAGCAGTTTACGCTACTATCGAATTCCGTTTTACTTCCGGTTTTTATTATCTTTGTTTGGATGCCATAACAATACATCGATTGTGGCAAGTGTTGCATTGTTTGGATGCCTATACACATTTTTCATTTATATTAAACAAATTAAAAGAAACAAAACATTATTTTTCATTGTTTGTGCTGCATCTTACATAGTCCCTTATTCTATCACTTATTACTCTGACATACCAAAAGGGAAAATGTGATGAAAAAGGTGAAGTTGTACTGTATTGAACAAAGCCGGAATTAAAAACCATAAACATAAGGATTAGAACCTCGAATGTCAAAATAGTTCTAAAACATAAATTACGATACTAATCAACATAAATTTTGATCAGTTACGAAACGAATGGCTATAAAATTCATTCGTTTTATATGGTTAAAACAAATCACTTGCATCACAACAAACTATAAGCTACAATAGTCTACCTCTAAATTGTGATAAATGAAAATTAATTTTCCGAGAACCAAGTACCTTTCAATAAAAAAAAGAACAATGCATAAGTAATAGCTGAGTAAGTAATTGAGGAGAACATTTCATTTAGACTTGATAAAGTTGGGTCTGGTTTTAGAATGACTTGGCAAAGTGCATGCCGTAAAGGCATGCCTACCTAGTAGTAGATGCCAGGCGCCAGTGACTCTCCAACGGAGACTTAGGTAAGCGTCTTCTGTCTTTGCTACAGTATAATTTTTAGGTTTAGTTCTCTGACCCCTCAACGGAGGCTTTGGTAAGTGTATTCTACCTATGCTATAGTATACTATCATTTTACTTTAAGTTTTGTGGCTTGATTCCCATTTTTAATTACTCATTCTGAAATGCATTACAATGTGTACTGTCCAACAAATAGCTACCTCAATAGAGCATGCAACCATTAGTTGTGGCCGTGTTTAGTAATGAACTCCGACGTCACAATGCCCTTCCTACATTTGTGCCAAGTATTTTACAAGATCGAACATAAAAATTTCATGTAGTTTTACTTTCTTTCAATTAGGCCCAATGTCGTTAACTAACTTAAATCAGTTAAACTAATTAACGTACTTAATCTTATGTATAGATTATGTTTTTTTCTCTCTAGTTCAGTGACTCTCGTACGTTCATCCTCATCCATCGTATTCGAATGCCTTTGACGTTTCCTCCACGGCTCACAATGTGTCAGCTCATACGTACACCATATAAGTTTCATAGTTTACACCCTTAATTGAATAATTAAGGGTATAAAGAAAAAATATTTTATTTATTTCCATCGTGCTCTGTATGTAATTGGTCGGTAGTGTAGTTTGCTTAACCAGCTCCATAAGCTAAAATGTTTTTAGTTCGATTCCAATCGGAGTCGTGACAAATTTTGAAAGGGGTCAGCTGATATCCACCGGCTGTTCATTTTTAATTGGGCTATTAATTAACTATATTTCCTATGGAATGGTCGGCCTCAGTTTGTAACGAAGACTACATTCGCAATCTACACTCATTCTACATCTATATTTGCCCAAATCTTGACGAACGAAATAAATGTCATATATTAGATTTAATAAAAATACTCTTTTACGAACTTAATGATGAGAGACTAGGGAGGAAACGAGTGAGTTTGCATTAAACAGTATCTTCACACAGAACTCCACTCTTTTGACACTAGTAGTAGTGTAATGAAAATGTGATTAAATAAGTATTTAATCACATTTACATTACAATATTCATAACAAGTGGTTTGTTATGATTGTAGTTCAAAGTGTCTGTAACGTCGCCAGCCCGGCACTGCCTCCGGGATACCAGTTCCGAAGTATTTGACATATTAGTACCAAATGGTTCCCAAACCAAATCTCACTTTCTATACAAAAAGTTATTTATTTCTGGGACCAAAAATGTTTAACTCAATACCAATTGTTCTGCAAAATTTGAAAAATATAAAATTATTTTCCAACAAAGTAAAAAATTGGTTATTAAAGCAAGAAAGTATAGATTACCTTGTAAATATTCAAGTTTAAAGCAATACACTTTCAAACATATTTTTATTATTCATTTATAATCGTATAAATTTTAATACCTTGTAAATACTTATTCACTGTATCATATATTTATTTCAGATAACATAGTAAAGTATACATATTTGGTTAGTCATAAATTGTTTCGTTTTTATTTTGTTCCTATTATTGTATTATATAGCTATACTGTTAGGGTTAGGATAACATTAAATTTAGAGTTAAGGTTTAAGCTATTTATGTTTTTATATTAGTGTTTATATTTTGAAGAATTGGGATTTTTTATTTTAAATTAATATTATTTGCTTATGCGCATATTAAGATTTATTTGAAAAGAAGGAACCTCTTAAACAGGCATTGCCTTAGGAGGTCCTAGTATTTTCTTGAAATATGTAATTTATGAAAGGTTTTGTTCTAGTAGTATAAGTTTTATTTTGTTAACAGAGAATTAAGAAGAAACCTTTTTATGTTTAAATGTAATTATATGTATTTTATGTATATATTTCAAGAAAATAAATATATTCTTATTCTTATTCTTAAATGCAATCTTACTTGAAACGAAGAATATCCTCTCTATCGAAAGGGTTTCTGTACTTTTTTATGTTCAGTAACAAATTTCAATCGTTTACTTCTATTATTGGTTTAATACTACTTTCCCCACAGTACACAGTTAGAATCTATCTAACTGTGTGAGTGTTTTAGGCTGGACTAAATTATGACTTTTGCAACATTTGTATATTACTAGCATGTAGTCTATAAACTCCTAGCTGTAGTACTGACGTAACCTGTAATAATTTGATATTGTTGATTGGTTCAATAAATTCATTGTATCATTGTAACACAATTGTTAATTGTATTATGCAATAAAGAAATTATTTATTTATCTATTATTGTTACTCTATTGATAACAGACTTTTTATGTTTAAAAAACGACTAACAATATTTTTAAAACTAATAAAGTATATTAATTGTTCATTTGAAAAGAACTTATTATTTACTGAAAATAAGTATTGCAATTGAAAAAAACACACCTCTTGTTAGGAATAGAGTGGACACAGAGTGAAGAATTAATAATAAAATAATAAAAATAATAATAATAATAATAAAAATATTGCACCGTTGTTCACGATATAGATCACGTAGTCGACTTAGTCTTGAGGCTGATGATAAAACTCAATGAAAAATTCGTAAAACTTGCCATTTTACTAGTTCGGTTATAATCAAGAACAACAACCCTTAGATCACGACGTTTAGTGAGTGACATTGCTGTGTATAACCTTGGCTATCTATCATTATGACCTTGGTGGGTGAGGAAGTCCAATATTTCTTGAGAAATAAAATATTGTTTGATAGATATTTTATTTTGTTACCAGATAAAATATTTGATTCGCTATCAAATAAAAATCGCTACAAAATACACAATGGGCTGTAAAAGGTTAACAAAGTATGTAGTTAAATATGTGAAATTAGCTTATTACAACATACTTCAAGTTCAACGTCGTCAGATCAGCCATTGCTTAGAAAAAGTTGTTTTATAGAATCTACAAGAACGTTTTTTCTAATGAAAGAAAAATTTTGAAACTTTACTATAGTATTTTCAACACCATAACCAATCACGTATTAAATTTTCATCAAAATATATGAACGGGTATTTAGTCAGCGATTTTCAAAAGTCAAGATTTGTTTGGAATTAGTGAAAATTCTTGTACTTTTTTCGTTCGGTACCAAATATAAATATGAAAATAATACAAAAAATTTTTGTTGACACCTATCAACGCACAATAAAAATATTGGTACATGTTCCATTACTATAGCTTTGTTAGTTTAATTTTTGTAAGCATCCAAACTCTTGTCTCCAAACTTATGTTACGGATAGTAATGTACCCAGCTGACAACACATCGACGTGACAGTGACGTCGTACTACATGCCAGCGTAAAATAACGGTTAAATCTCAAACGACAGATATATTTAGATAACGACAGAATCGAAACGGTTATTCTTCGTCATGATAATGAGTAGATTTGAATAGTTGTAATAATAAATATAGCGGTTAAATATAAAACAAGCCACCTTATTTTATTGAACAATCAGTACAGTACCTACTGAAATAAAATTGATAAATTTTAGGTTCGATCTGTTAATGCTGATGATCTATGATGGCCGAGGCGTTCATCATCAAGAGGAACGACAAGGTTGGCAGGTAATTTTTTTAAGTCTATTAAATATTACTATTTATTTATAGAATCTAAGGGAGTCGATATGACCCTATCGTTATTATGTTAATTTGTGTAACTTTAGGAATATTTATCTCAGATTCTATCAGAGACGGTTGTTTGTTTTGTTCCTAATTTAAAGTTAAACTGATTAACAGAGGATTTTCAAATCCATACAAAATAATGTACACTCATTATAATCCTGTATTATCTATTCAATATAGGTTTTCTTTATGAGTAGTAATACTAAAAAAGATTATTGTTCTATCAGAGAATTTTTTCACTAGGTCTTTACTCAATCAAGATTTTCTTTTAAGTTGTGGGGAGGAACTTAACTGAAAAGAGGATGGAATTATAAAGGAAAAGGATACGAAAATGGAAGTATAAAGTCAGGGCCCACTTATATTACTATCAATTTTGAAAAAGTAGAAATGATTAACAAGTATAGATAACTGAGGAATTTAGTTTTATACTTAACTTCTGTATAGATAATCTTTTTGCAGTTCAGATAACCAAATAATAATTTCATGAATTTCCTTTGCAGTTAAAATAAAAGAAGAGTTTTATAACTTGAACCTAAAGTTGCCATGACAACCGAGTAAAGGTGTTCTTTACATTGAGGTTTGTATATTAATTATCACTAGACATTTTGCCCATCATATGATACGATACGGTTGACACCGGAAGCTCTTTTATTAACACTGATTGTAGTTATAACAACCACACACTTGAGGATAAGAAAGAGTTATTTTAGACTTAAATGTCTCAACAAATTGTTTAAGTATTATGTATTATTCAAGTAGGTTTTTACGAACTAAAAACGTAAACCCTAATCTGTTAGAATTAGCAATATGGTTAATAATAATATATATTGCTACAGTATAATTATTATTATACAGTATAATTAATAAATAATTATCATACTGTTGAGAATAATAGCAAGCCTCGAAAAGGGAATGTACGTATTGTTTTGTTTCTTGATTGAAGGTATGCAGTGGCAGGTAGAGAGCTGAGAGCTGGTGACGAGCTGATTGTTGAATGGCCGATGGTGATTGGACCCAAGACGTCAAGTAAACCGGTGTGTCTGGGGTGTTACTGTCCATGGCCCATTGATGGCCCAGTGTGTGAGGCGTGCAGATGGCCCGTGTGTGGACCGCAGTGTTCTAACCAGCCGCTCCACAGAGAGGCAGAGTGCACTGTCTTCGCTGCTGCCAAAGTGTGGTTTAACATCAAAGCAGAACAGAACTCTACAGACGCACCTTCACCCCAGTACGAGTGCATTACCCCTCTAAGACTGTTGTTAGCCAAGGAACACCACTCGAGTCGTTGGGATGCCGAAGTTGTGGACTTGGAGGCACATACAGAATACCGCAAGTCGCAACCTAACTGGGCAATCGAGCATGTCAACGTTGTAGAGTTCCTCAGAAGGAAGTGTAAACTGGCTGACAGGTAGTGTACGCTATGGTAATGATTGGGAAGCAATCTATAAGTGCCTGGTAGCATGAATTCTATTTTATATAGAGAGTGAACAAATAGATTCCTATAAATCAAATGAACATTATTAATTGAAATATACGATCAATTATATTAAAAACAGCTTTCTGAATCTCACTTAAAACAATATGCTTGCTCATTGATACAGTTAATAGTAATACAGTTTGATTCAATGATACAATGTGCTATATTAGCCAGGAAAAAGCTTGACAGATGTTTTATTTAATTGAACATAAGGCAGTAGACCATATAATAGCTTAGCTATGAGTCATTTAGTAGATCATAATCTTTTCATATCAATTCCATCACTCAAAATAAAATATTATGGTTTGCCTAAGCCAAAGTTTAACTATATCATAATATGGTGGTAAAATCTGAAGAATGTCAAATTTACTTATTTTTCGTTACTGAGAAAGAATTTATTCAGACATTTTTTATTTTCTTGATTATCCATTTACATTGATAGAATTTGTCAATGTCAACCGACTTAAAAATAATTTGATTCAACTAAAAAAATTATGCACAAAATAAAATGTCTATTTTTTGTAACATTGGCATAACTGTAACAAATAATGAATAGATCCTGTAGATAGATTGTGAAGTGTTGTCTCTTCACAAATAATATAAAGAATATAAAGGAATCAATGGATAAAAATGTTGAACATAAAAATTCAATTAATCAATGATATTTGGATCTACAGACACTTACAGTACATTTAGCATCCAACCTGAATATATAATACAATTAGCCTGTCCTTAAACTATGTTGTGAACCTCTGGAAATATGTCAAGTATCCTAGCTAATTTTGTTTTTCATGTAAACTATGTTCATGTAATTTTAACCGAACAATAACTTAAAACAAAAATACTTTGTTAGTTATCAGTAAATAATTTAGAAAATACTGTAGTTTTAAATGTTCTGTAGAAGCAAAATAACTATTAAGTTGTAGCCAGTAAACATTGATAATAAAAAGTAGGGAGAAAATTCCCTTCATTTTTATGAAAATTACAGGAGAGCCAATGGCCGAGCAGTCTAAGGCACCAGGACATGGATTACGAGTTGGAGAAAGTACAGGTTCGAATCCTAGCCCTGACTGTTAGTTTTTATTAGTAATATTCACCTTGTACTGTACTGATTCCCCCTTAGTACCCAGACAGATCAATAGTCTATGGGAAATGGGCAGTGTAACGTTAAGATCGGCCTTTCCTTCACAAAATAAATAAATAAATAGTTCCAAAGAATTGGCAAACACTTTTCCCTATAATAACACTAAAAAAAATCTAAACTTTGAAAATTACCAGTTTGTTTCCCAAATACAGTATGTTTTTTTTTTCATAACTCAAAAACTAGTCGATTTAGAGACATGCAGTTTTTACTAAAATATTTTAAATTATAATTCACATCTTTCCTGAAAATTTAATCAAAATCGTTAAAGAAAATTTCATTTTTGTATGTTTTTGCACATAAAAATAAAAAAAACTAAAATTTTAAAAAAGTTAAAAAATGGTCTAGAGATATTGGCTAAATACACCTACATACTAAATTTCATGAAAATTAATCTATCCGTTTGGTCTCCAGCAAACTGCAAATACACACAGACAGCCACACATACGGACAGACAGCAAATTTTTGTTCAAAAAACCTTTTTTTGGGTTCAGGGGACTCTAAAATGGATTTTTAAACCAACTTGTAAATACATTTTTTTTGACGATCACAATAATGTTGATATGATAACGCATATAGGAGAAAGTAAAAAATCTATGAGTAGCCTGGATAGTGATTCATGCCATTTTATATCATAGCTCTAAGGTTTAGGCTACAAGAACACTGTTGTATTTCAGCAAAAATGAAATGCAGGCAACAAGGCAAGACGATGATTCATGCCATCAGCAGTTACAGTGTTAATAATTTATTTAATTGGAAACAAACCAAATTCTTGTCAAAAGGTTTAGTGAAGATCTCATACATTGGGTGATAGGAGTGCTGGAAGTGAACACTTTCGAAGTGAGGACGGAATATGGGTATTTCATCCGAGGCTTGTACCCCCTGACTGCCATCATGTCTCACAGCTGTGTTGCCAACACCACCCACACTATCTACCCAGCTGAAAACTTCAGGTAACAATACAATGAAATTTGCCAACTGTTCTCAATCCTTTACATGCAATAAGAATTTATTCAAAGTGTCTACCTTCTGAACATTATTCCATTCATCTAAAGCCCTTAGTTATTTTATTTAATTGTTAACTAAAACCAGTCAAGCACGAGTTCACTGATATAATAATGTATCGCAGTGTACCTTTTTTAATAAATATAATCAAATTTTTTTAAATAATTTATTTTGTACTTGTATGTTTTTGTAACTAAATAAAAAACATGCATTATTTAAATTTAATATTTTCTTTATTATTGGTATTTCATTTCACCAGAGTACCTATTAATAATATTAAAACTCAAATAATTAATTATTAAGTGAGTTCAGTAGTGTTTTATTTGTAAATATGCTAATTATTTATTAATCAGTAACACTAAATTTTAGTCTATGTCACTTGCAAAATATGCACATGACTCTAATGTACTTATATACAGGGTGTCCCACACCACACTGCATTACCTTACTAGTTTTCATTGGAAATCAAAGTTAAAAAATATCATTCACTGAAACAAAATGGCAGCCATTAAAAAGTGTACTTTTATTGAAAAACAATAAAATACAAAAAAATAGCCCTTTTCAATAACAATATTTTGGTACTTTATTGAAACTTTTAAAATGAGTGGTTACAGAACAACTGAGAAAGCGTTTAAACTATCTCTGTTCTTTTTGTTACCACTTATTATACAAGTTTCAATAAATTACCAAAATGTTGTTTAATAGGTTATTTTTTTCAATAAAAGTACCCTTTTTAAAGTTATAAGGGAAATTTTTAAGTGGCTCTAATTTTGTTTCAGTAAATGATTTTTTAAAGATTTTATTTCAAATAAAAACTAGTAAGGTAATCAAACCCACAAATTTTGAATGTAATATCTTAAGCCGTTATAGAAATAAAAATTGCTTTATTAAAACAACAGGCAAAAGGAAATCAAAGCAAGTTAGGACTGTACATTATACCATGAATATTTTTTGTCTTGATCAATACTGTAACCTGGTAGTTTTGGCCATTTATTATGAGACAAGCCGTATAAATTTTCAAATAAAAGATAAGACGCCTAAAAGTTAATTAAACAAATAAAATGGTTATTCAAACCTATAGATCTATATCAGGTAAATAGTTATACCTGATATGCGCATTCAAACATGAATTTAATATAAATGTATATTGAATGCATGTTCTAACTTGTAAATCAGGTATATGCACACTTAAAAAAGAACAAGAGATAAACCTTTGTCAATTTCAAGTAGTGTTTTATAAATATACTGGTATAATACACTATATTTATAATATATTCTAGAGTATATTACAATAGTGTATAAAGTCAGTTACACACCCTAGATGTGTTATCTTTGTAGTATTTAAAATATTGAACATTTAGATATAGATCATGTTTGAACTTGTAATTTAAATTGATGGAGATTGAGTTAATAACATGAAAAATTGTTATGTAAAATGTCTGTCAACAGAATCCAGGTGAGAACTACAATAACTGTTCCTGAGGGAGGGGAGTTGTTTACCTCGTACACACCCAGCATCCAACCCACCTTATTGAGGAGGGAGAACATCAAATACAGCAAGTTCTTTGACTGTGACTGTGAGCGCTGTGCCGATCCAACTGAGCTTGGAACTCATTTGAGTTCTCTCAAGTGTACTGAATGTGATGATGGAATCATAACTTCGTCAAATTCTCTAGGTGCTGATAAAATAAAAACCATCTATAGATGTCACTTAAAAAACTACCAACTGAACATAATGGTGCGTGTGAGATACACTGAATGGTGGGAGTGAGAGAGAACTACCCTTCCAGCACTGTGGAATTCCACTAAAAATGATCATGGTAACCAGGATGATGAAAGAATATGTGCTGGTGGCGCAATAACTAGCCCCGCCCATTACATCATTCGCAGCAGTGACCATTGGTTTGTTTAACACAAACAAATCAAGCTTAGAATGATTAACTTTAATAATCATTTTATATTCAAATAACAATTAATAATAATAGCACAATGAATAATAATGTAAACAATCAATAGCAATTAAACAAATTTGTACAGTTCAATTTAGTTTTTTTTTAAGCTAAACATTGTTGCAAAAAAGTTGAACACTTGAAGGTGGAAGCATTGATTTTACTATATAAAGAGATACTCCATCCATATGGGAGAGTTGTGGCGAGGCCCCACGCTGCGCTGCGCATAGCCCTATTTCCTCTCTCTCTCTCTCACACGCTCTTCCGTCTCTCTCTCACTTCCCTCCTCTTAACCCACTCTCCCATTCTCCAGACAGCCGCCCCGCCCTCTCCTTCCTCAGGTCCCACACACAAGCAACGTCCTGCTTAGATAATTGTTTCCGTTATTCCATATTGCCAACGTTTATCCGGGTTCTCTGTTTTTATATTTGCTTGCATCTCTTTCGAATAATAAAGAATACTGTGTTGATACTATTACAGTAAAATATAAAAGTGTGACATTCATATTGAATAAAGAAATATTTATAACTGAATAAATTAAAACACCATGTTGATTTATATGATTAACACACCGTGTATTTGTAAATAGACACACTTGAATAGGCCGCTAACTTATCGGCAATGCTGGCGATAATTACTGCTGATTTAAGTAAACATTTTCATATTATTTAGCCCATCTGAAAAATCTTTATTTTTAGCATTTTAACCATCGATTAGGTGATTAAATCGACTTTTGTACTCAATCATTAATCTATCCATGTTCGGTAATTGATTAAAAAATAAATTGTTTTCAAATCCAATCAATGACTCTCTTTTCAATTATGAAATTAATCTGCAAATATTCCAGGAATATATAATACAGTGAAATATTAAAAATGTGACATTATTTATTTCTTTGACAAAATAAATATTGAAATAGGCCTATAATATTTATATAGAATAATACTGGGCAAAATATAAAACCCAAGTGAAATTCAAATTTCAAGATAGGGTTGGAAAAAATCATAAAAAACCACTAATTTACTTCTATATATATATACACAAATCTGTTTTTCATACTCGTTTCTATTATTTTACTAAATGTGAAAGTATGGATAAACTGCAATTTATTTATATTTTCAATTTCTCTGGAAAAGACACTCTGGAATCTATGATTAGTAAAATCAATGGCGGAAGTTAGTAAAACCCGTGTGACAGGTAGCTCAGCGGTGGAACGATTCCTCTTTGCTGCTGGAACCCCTACATGCGCTAAGTGTAACATGCAGGTTGCATACTGTCCGGCCCAATAATAACAATTTTCTTTAGATTCAACCATCAGTTTGATAAAAACCACCACAGAGGAAAGATAAACAAAGGTCACTTTCTGATGGCCACAGCGAACTTCTATTAGTGCAGTTACACTAATGTAAATCTTAATAAATTTGTAGTAATAATAACTAAGTTTTTAGTAATAATAACTTCAGAATTTCAAGTAGAATAAGGGTCAAACTAAAATTTGCACAGAGAACTACTTGACACCCATTCAGCGCATTATTGAATACAACAAAGAAAAATTTGATTAAACACTTTTGAACTGCTATTTATTTTCCAGCTGCTTATAGATTTTTAGTCATAGTTAAGCCTTTTATTAAAATACTCGTTCTATACATGTTGTTTCCTAAATTTGTTCTACAATTCTTAAGTGGCCACCATTTAAAAATTTGAAAAGAAAAAAAAGTGTATATGAGTGCTGTATATACTTTTGAAAGTTTTAGATATGAAAGTTAATGAACCATATGCCAAGTTTCATAAAAATAATCAAAATTCCTTTTTTATATTTATAAAAATTGTTTTTGAAATAATATTAAAAAATTGTGGATTACAGAAAACTAAGCAAAATTCAGACAAATTTTACAAAAAATTAAAAACTGGTCCTGAAAGCATGTCAGGATTTTTTTGATACCTTACATTCATTGCTACATTTTTACAATACAGTAAGTTAATAAATATACAATTGATTTGTTACAGACAATGAAGCTTGTTGGATCTGTTCTCACTGTAAATTTATCATCAGATCAGAAATTGTAAGAAAAACGTTCATGCAGATACAAGACAAAATGGAGCAGATGGAAAATATGAAATGTTTTGACAGCAAAATCAAAGAGGCTGAAAAATTATTGAAGGTGTTTAAAAATGTTCTACATCAAAGACATGCATATTTAACATTACTTCGGCACAGCCTGCTTGAGTTGTATGGAAGAGCCCCTGGTTACAAATTGTCAGACCTGCCGGACATTGTACTAGAAAGAAAAGTTGAACTGTGTCACCAAGTGTTGGAAGTTGTAGATGTTATTGTACCTGGAAAGAATAGATTTAGAGGTACGGCTAGGTAGGGCTGAATAGTTTTTGAAGCTGTTTTATGAGAAACTGAACTACTGAAGGCAGTTGATATTTTAGCTCTTGTATAGTTGAATAAGAGCAGTTAGGTTTATTAATTCAACTATTATTTTTAATTTTCGGATGTATGATATTTCGTACATCAGAAAATTTAAAACAGACTTCTATTATATTTAGACATCAGAATAATGAGAGGTTTAAAAAGCAAATAAAATGTTTAAATAATATTTTTCGTTAAAAAAATGCAGTTTTAGAAATATGATCAATCTGACTGAATAGAACAAATTTATGATATAACAGCCTGTTTTGTTTACAGGTTTGATACTCCATGAACTTCATGCTCCACTATTTGTACTAAGCAGAAATCGTTACAAGTACAGTGGGTTAATAAGTAAGGAAGAATTCAAAATACAAATGGAGGAAGTGACAAAATTACTACGAGAAGCAATTGATATTTTATGTGTAGAAGACCCAAATTCACACGAAGGAAAAATCAGTTTAGCATGCAAAAACGCCTTGAATCAGCTGATGTCAATTGATTTGAGATATATATGCTAGTTAAATTTTGTAATATATTTAGTAACAATATCTGAATAAAACTGTTTCTATTAGATATTCTTTTTAAATGAGTTTAGTAGATTAATAAGGAAAATCTACGACCTTATGACATTGGAGAGCTAGTGGCCGAGCGGTCTAAGGCATCGGAACTGAATCTGCAGATTAAATTTATCAAAGGGTGATAGTGATTAAATGATCAATAATCAAAGGGCAGTTTAAAAATGAGATCGACCTATTCTTTTAGAAAAAAAGTTTGACTTAAATCGACCAAATTAAGTTTTAATTTTTACGTTATTCCAAAAACATTTATCTAAAGTCCAAAAATTTTATTGGACCTTCAAAGATATGAACCTGTGCCTCCCTACTTTAAGGCTGTTTGGTAAAAAAATATTTGATTTCAATAACTTTATATCAGCTATTAAACGCCTGCCCAAGTAGTTCTTTCATTAAAATTATGTTTATAGTTATAAATACATCACTTCAAAGTTGAAAATTTGGGCTTTCTTGGTACATGCAGAATTAAGAAACTATTTTCTCGATTATTCCCAAATTTTACAAACGGACCCTCAAAGGACTGGTCTTGCTCATCAGTTATTATAAATTACGTAATTTTAATGCAAATTTGATTTTAAATAGTAAATGTTATATGTTTGTTTTTATTTTATTACGACAATAAATACAATGTCGTATTTGGCATTTTATGCTTTTTAATAACACACAATTTACAAAATTAATTAACTGTACTCAACTTGTGGTTGTTCTTTTACCCGCATGTTATATTACAATCCAATCGCTACGCACACGTACAGTAAGAAACAGCACCCGCACGATCGCGCTTCAACGACTTCCTGCAATTATATAGACAGGGAGGGGTCGAGAGTCTCACGGTCAGATGTACACCCAGTGCTTCAAACGGAAGTCAGTTATCCCTAATGCCGGCCGAACCATCTTAAAGGTATGAGTGCTAGTACCAGACTAGTAAGAGACCCAAATAACCTAAGAATATTTCTCAATACACCACATAAGGTTTGGTCAAATCTTACTATCCTTTCAAACAGTAAAACACTGAAGGTGACAGTTTATAATTTTGTGAATTTCATAAAGAAATACGCTCCTCTTCTGATTAATGAAGACTGTTCAGTAAATTTATCTTATTCTTTTGTTAAAGCATTTTTTTAGACTTATATTTTATTGAAGATGCATTCCTCAAGTACATCTGCCATGCTCATAAAAAGAATACGTAAAGTAACTTTTCAAGGGAGTCTACTGAAATTCTCCCTGACTTCCAGTAGCCTAAGTACAGAATTTGCCTTGATTTTTCAAAAACCTTGTGATATTGATATACGACATGACATGATGGGAGAGCGGTCTAAGGTGCCAGGAATTGTATTAGAGATAGCACAGGTTTGAATCCTGGCCTTGACTCTCTATCAGTAATATTCATCTTGTACTGTGCTGGCTCTCCCCTTTACTCCGACTTAAATCCCTGCACAGATCAATAGTCTATGGGAAATGGGTAGAGAAAGGTTAGAGTAATAAAAAAAAATATGTGATGATTTTACTTTCAAGTTTTTATAAACCAAATCCTATGCACTGGTTTAACTCTACAGGACAGAAGTAATAGCTTCCCTCAAAACTGTATTAAACACATATTTCTCAAGTCATAGGTAATGCATAGTGGCTAACATTAAGCAACTACCAACAGAGAATATTATCGAGTGACAAGACCCACTAAAAGCACCCTTATTGTCATCAAACAATGTTGCTGTCTTTGAGAAACGTTAAATTTGTTTGCTTGCTTAATCAGTTTTGCCTCATTGCAGTAATAAACTGAGTAGATGGCTAAAATACAAACTACTGTGCTTCTAGATAATAGCATCTCATTTATTAGGTCTATCTCTTCAACAGCTGCCAATATGTCTCATTTTACATATTTTCAGGTAAGAATAGATCAATTTAATTATAAAATTAAATTGATTCACAAAAGGAATATAAGAAGCCTTTTGTACTATTGACAATGAAAAAATGTTGATAAGTTTTTCATATAGTATTTGGGACATTATTATTTTTTTAACAATTTCTAGTGATAATTTAGCAGTAAATATACTACTGATGGTTGAGAGATAATCCATAAAGAAAAAACATGTTCATGACTAAAAAAGTTTGCGATTGCTACTTCTTCATTATGCATAACAATATTTGTTTTGTTTCAGGATGGATCCAGATATAACATGTGTATGAACCAATACTAACGTACATGTACGGGTGGCCCATTACCTCTCTACTTATGGATGAGTAAGAGGGTTATCACACACTCCCTCAGAAACACTGAATGTGACAGATTCATCTACGATGGCGAGTTGAAATATGGAGATTACAGCAAATAGACTATGCAATTTGTGAAAGTAAATGTATATATGTACATAATTCTTATTTTTGTTTTGTTTTATTATTTTCTTATGTACCTTGTTAGATTAGAAATGTTGACGCTATTTATTTGTACCACTTGTACATGAAGATAAATAAAGAGATTTGACTATGACTATGACTATGAAAGTTGACAATAATCTAAACCACCGCAAGCTTTGTTTTTTACATAGTCTATCCTTTCACCATATACTTCACAGAATACATATAGAAATACAATATTAAAAAATAAACAACAAAAAGGACAACCGTCAAAAACCTAGTACCTACTCAAGTTTATAGTTGAATTGCCAACAAGCTAATTGCAAACTATAGAGGAATAAAAGCAACAAAATAAGTTTGGACTAAAGGGACAAAATACGGGAAACATGCTAAAAAAATTAAGTTGGCATACAATTAACAATCATATTGGCGATGTTCAAGTGTGGCATAAAAATAAACTGATAAGGGGCAGCGTTGTATCCAAACTGTTACATCAATTTTCAAAAGGAAATTATATTTAATGTATCAATTTTATTTATTTTTAGTTTGATAACATATACATTCGTATTTCACAATTCCAATCTGGTCAAATTTGAACTAGCAACTATTTTTATATCACTTTCTATTGTTTTCTTAATTTTTAACTTTTACTTGAAATAATCATTGATTATCTTTTCCAACTTGGATTTGAGCTTTTCATAATTTTTTCTTCTAAGTGATTTTAACATAACAATATTCTTCCTTTCAATATCTCTTTCCTAGGTCCATTTCAGTTTAGTTGTAGCACCCGATATTACAAGTCTGTATTGCAGTGTATATAACCAACCTCTAAAAGGTGGAAATCTGACTGATCAGTGCTAAAAAGAGCTATTTGATTGCAAATGGCGATTAATTAAGGTTACTGAACTTCCCTCGCCATCTACCACTCTATTATCAGTGCGGCCGCAATGTGCTATTGCCACTTTCGAATCCGCGACACAGGAGCACCTTTTACCTGGCTGAGGAGTTGTTATAAATAATTTTTGCTAGGGGTGCGACTCAGGAGCGCTTCCCCACCCTTTTCTGAAGGCGCTCCTGTGTCGCACCTAAAACTACCTGTCCTCGGCACTCTACCTGCTATAGTGCTCAGCTCACGGGGCCTCCTCCTAAATACCTACCAATCAAATATCACAACAGCTACTATCATACTGACTTTGTTAAGTTCACTGCATATTTTTTAGGAGTTAGTGTAACATTGATTCTGTAAGGGCTTGTCCTAAAAGACCAATCAAAACTATTAATGTACTGTGATAATTTGAATAATAAATGGTTAAACTATTGCATACTTGTTTTAAAATAAGTTTGTTATCGTACGGATAAAATACATCTACGCTTGTTCATGCACACTATCTTGGTCTTCGAATGTGGACCGCGTCACGTTTACCACATCAACTCCCAAAGACTAAGATAATGACGTATTTATAGTCATTTTTTTTCGAAAAATTATAACCTTGATACTATTTAGTTTTATGTAAATGGAACACGTGGACACTCTTCCTTTGCCCATGACTTGTCCCTTAACCCATGAGTATTAATTATGAAATATTAACCATAGTTTATGCAAATTCGTAAAAGCCAAGAAGCGATTTAAAAAAAAGATATTAACTGTATTAATTGGCAAGTTGCTTCATAGAAAAGGAAGAATTACAAACAGGTCAATAACTACAAATAGGCTTGTAAATAACGAATTAGTATTTCTAAGTTTTAACGCTAAATATGTATAACATTCTAAAATAATAAATATACATTTAAATTCAAACTACATAATTTGTGTTACACTTACAAAGATTTAAATAAATCTAAAACATAGAAACAATACTTAAACTAAAAAAAAAAAAAAAAAAAAAAAAAAAAAAAAAAAATACTATTTACACTCAATCTTTAGGCTTCAATATTGTAAAACAAACAAAATATGGAAATCCAAACGAAACATGCTATTTCACTTACTTAATATTTAACTGTTTTTCTCTTACAAAATAGCCTGACGGAATAATACAAATTTTCCTCAATAGATACATTTTTCTTTGTTCTCAATAATAAAGCTTCAAATATTAATTGCAGTTGAAAATATATATGTCATGAAATAATATATATATTTATTTATTTAAGGTTAGGTGGTAGAGAGGACTGTCTAGTCCTAACCTCACCTTAAAAATAAAGCCGTTTTCATTTCATTTATTATATTAGCTGTCACAAGTAGAAAGCTATTAATATATACGAGGGGTATTCAAAAAGTAAGTTTCCATTAATTATGAAAAAGTTAAAAAGACTCAAAAAATAACTGAAACACATTTATTCAACTTTTTACATCATACCTTATTTTTCTACATAGTTACCATCCCTTTCTAAACACTCTTGGTATCTAGGAAGTAGTTTTTTTATTCCAGCATCACAAAATTCACCCGCCAAATTTTTAAGCCAAGTATCCACCTCATTTTGAAGGTCATCGCTGTTGGCAAATCGCCGACCGCCAAGGTCTCTTTTGAGCTCCGGAAACAGATGAAAATCGCTAGGCGCAAGATCTGGTGAGTATGGAGGATGACCAAATACATCCCACTTAAATTTCCTCAAAAGTTCCATTGTTGCACGAGCAGCGTGTGGTCGGGCGTTATCGTGAATAAGCAGAACCGTGCGCGACAAAAGTCCGCGCCGTTTATTCTGTATTGCCCGCCGAAGTCTGGTGAGAACTTCACAATACCTTTCTGCATTTATGGTTTCGCCACGAGGAAGATAGTCAATCAATAACACTCCACGGCAGTCCCAAAAAACTGTAGCCATTACCTTTCCTGCTGACTCAAAAACTTTGGCTTTTTGAGGAGCTGCCTCTCCTTTTTTTTGCCACACCATACTCTGGCGTTTGGTTTCTGGAGTTGAGTGGTGAATCCATGTTTCATCACCAGTGACTATTCTACTGAAAAGGTTTTCATCTTCATCGTCAAACAATCGCAAGAAAGACTGGGCAGCAGCCATTCGTTGTTGTTTATGGGCATCGCTCAATAAGCGAGGCACCCATCTTGCACACACTTTTGCAAGCTGAATATCTTCTGTCATGATATTGTGCACAGATGACCGGCTAACTTCAAAACTTGACGGCAGTTTACCCATAATTTCATCGAGAGTCACTCGCTTATCATTGTCAATAACTGCTCGTACAGCATTAATGACGTCTGGTTGCCGAGAACTGGCCGGTCGGCCATTACGCTCATCGTCATGAACATTTTCTCTTCCTTCCAAAAACATTGCACGCCAACGACGGACCATCTGAACGGACATAACATGTTCACCATACACTTGACGCAACTGACGATGAATTTCAACGGCAGTTACGTTTTTGGCGGTCAAGAAACGAATAACACTACGGACTTCGCAACTGGCGGCAGAACGCAGTGGGGTCTCCATGATGTTTGGGCAGCACCTGACTGAGCAGCGTGACAATGCGCCAGTGACCGGCGCACCTGTTGCCAACCGAACCGCGCTAAATATCCCCGCCCACAGCTGCTCGCTGTGTTACGCACGCGTCTTTTTACAGAACAGGGAAACTTACTTTTTGGATACCCCTCGTACTTTTAGTTGGTATAATTAATTCAATGTAATGTCACTATCTTTATATTTAAAACACGATATGAAACAGAAAAGCGCAGTTGGACACTCGTTTGTAACGCAAACATTTTCATACAAGTTAGTAGTGCTCGGCCGAGTCTACGGTTATTCAAATTGTACTGTATATTATGTTTATTTTTTTTAAACATATTATTTGAAAATGCAGTATGCGTTTTGGTGCTGATCTTGATTAACTGAGAGTATATAAATTAAATTTAAAAGAAAGAACAAACATTTGCATTATTCCCATTTATACATATTTTTATTGGTAACTAAAGAAAATGATCAAATCATGAAATGTACTTAAATGTTATGTAGACTAAAGTTTTGATTTTATTACTAATTAACATTTTACAATTATGGCAAAGGAATGGTTGAGAATGTCGGTACTGACATCAAACCCATAGTTTTTTGATTAAATATAGAATATTTTTTTAATAAATACCAAAACACACTCCCCACAAAAATCTGTAAGATACCCTTGGTGGTGTGTATCCTGTTTAGGAGGGATATTTTTTCTTACTAATACTAATGTTGTCCTTCAGAGATTTCCATATTTTACGCAGAATACCTAATGGTGCATTCCACGCGGTAAGTTAGAGGGTGACAAGGGTCAAAAGTTCTATGAATTCATCACATCACATCCTGCCGGCCATGGTTTAAATCTAGTTTCCAACAAATATATTGCGTATCTTAAAACAAAACCTTGTGATAGACTTTTGCTTGATGTTTAGTTACTTTATTAAAGAAGAAATTATTACTTTTAATATACTGAGATCTATGTTAAAAACTTTACTATGTACGTAAGCCTACAATTTAGATTTATTAGTTAGTAATTGTATTACATGGTTGTTTGTATTTTGTTTACTTTTTTATGAGACATAATAGATACTAACAACTTTAATAAAATGTACTATACTGTATGTGTACATTATCAGAATTTTCAAATAAATGTGTTATTTGCATTTTCTGGATTTCACCTACAAGGTAGGCATGATGGACAAATCAAATTAAATAAATTTGTTTCCAAAATATAATAATATAGTTTATATAACATAATGAGTAACTTATTTAAAATGAGTTTTACATTTGAAAGAAGATAAATAACTAATTCATCAGTTTTATCTAATTAAATTAAGCCTTTATTGTTCAGATGTAAACATGTTCTATGACTCGAGGACATTATAAGATATTTTAAAATTTAATTTGATTTTCAAGTTTTTTGTCGTGCATATTGAATTATCACTTGCTAATAAACGCCCTTTGATAATTTATGCTATCCAAAGACTTCAAAGATTTGAAATATTTGGTTGTCATCTACTTGTTCGTTGGTTGGTATAAGAATAATACATTGGATGAGTCTCAATGGTAACTGAATACTATTTAAATTAATTTTATAACTACAGTATATGTTAAAGGTAATTTGTTTTATTATAACGAAAGAACCTTTAAGTTTTATAGAACTGATGTTCTATCGACTTATTACTCAGTTTAAATGCAGTTTTTATACATAATTGACAGTTCAACCTGTTTGGTCTTGATTTAATAGAAAGGACTATGAAAAGTAGTTACTTATGAATACGTCAAACGCCAATCAATCCAAGTCTTATACAATACACCTTTTCTAAGACTTAGAAGCATGTTAATGAATCGGACTATAACAGCTTATTTTAATATAGCTTATATTTACAATTTCAATGCCAGATGGCTTTTTTATTTCAAAAAAAATTTGAAGTGTACAATTTGTGAACAAAACCGGAAATCAAACCCGGATCTTATGTTAAATAACATGTATGCTTATGTTAATAAACATATGCATCATCTACAATTATATTGCTCTCAAATTGCTCTCAAACACAATCTCATAATAGATTCAAGACCCCTGAGTTTTGGAACCCTCGTCAAACCCTAGTAACACTGGTCCTGCGAAGGTAGGACAGTGGAGCGCCTCACGGTCAGGTGCTCCACTGTCACAGTCGTGCGATTTCCTAGCTGACAGTTTTATATGTTTTTGGCAGGCGCTCCACTGTCGCTAGCCTGCCACTTTCAGATAACCAAACCTGCCTGTCTGTCTCTAGCAAATATCAGATTATAGCGAGTCCACTACCTTAAAATTCCTTTCAGACATTTTTGATAGGCGAGATATCCTTATGTAGAAATCCTTAAGTGTTCATTAGAAGACAGAATTCACCAGTATCCAATATATAATTTCAAGGTACAACACATACAAAGAATGAGAGCGATGAAAAAGTATCCATAAGTCGGGACGGTTTTCCCTGACATAATACCACATACTTTATATAAATTAGTGCATGGCTAACTAGTTTTAACAAAATAATGGTACTTATACAATGAGACCCTTAAGAATGACAACTTCAAACTTACTTTAAAGGATAATGGTATATTTTCAAAAACAACATACAATCCAAGAAGGAAAGTTTAATCATTAAATAAAAATCAACAAGTTTGTTAACGCTTTCTACGGAGCTGTAGAGTGTTTCTCCTCTTCCAAGCGGCTTGGCGAGAACCTCCCTTAGTCTGAGAGAAGCGATGGCCCTTGCCAAGACCCCTAGACTTCCTGCCAGCTGAAGTCTTTCCTCTCAGTTCTCGGTGCTTGTGCACTGGGTTGACCAACCAGTTCACCTTAGGATCTCGTCGGATGGCCTTAAAAATACATCAATTCTATTAGTCAAAATAATTAATAAGCAAATACATAAAATATTTTATTTGGTAAAACAGTACAGTTCATCAGACATCCAAGGAAGTTAAATTAATCATACATTATTAATCATTTACAAAAAAAAATATCATCACAGAACTGTTTATATAATTAAATGTTTTAACACCCATCTCCTTAAAAAATAATTATGTTTTACGAATAATCAAGAATAATTACTGAATAATAAATTATTAGATAACTAATAATGATAGATATAGTTTCAACACAATAATAAGCTTCAATGTGTAATCATATACATCATTATTCATGGTTGTAGAAGACAATAAGCTGTGTGTGGTAAAATAATTGCAACAATATACTATTTACTGTTCTCCAACAACAGCAGTTTCAACAGGTTACTGTAGATAAATTATTAGTATATATTTCGATATAAACACCATCTTCACCAACCAAATGCAAGAGTAAAGTTTGTTATGTGTTTCGGAATGCCTGTAATTAGGTTAAATCTTAATTAATAATATTTTTATTCATGTGTTAGAACATTATTATTGCTAAGCTAAGTCGCATTGTTAGACCACTTTAAGTGAAAGAAGGTTCATCAGACATCCAAGGAAGTAATGATAATCATTGCTAATCATTATCTAGATTGTTCATCATCATAGAACCTTCTTAGAGAACCTATTTTACTGTTCTAAAATCAAGAATATAAAGGTTCATTTACAGATACTGAAACTATGGCTATCAGATATCATCTGAGAAAAATTAAAATCAATAAAAATTATTGGTAGCTTAGAATAACAACTTTGTTATCATAACCAACTTCACACCAACTGTATTATAATACTAATTATTGTTTTACGATAGTACTGGTCGACCATGTTCAAGGGACAATTATAAATTATTCATTTTATGCTTTGTTGAGTCACTACCATTAATTCCTGTAATTTAAAATTGTCACTAATACCAACTTGTGTACTATCAGTAGTTGTCTATATAACCTGCTTAAGGGAAGTTGTGGTTGTTTTAATCACATGTAACATATCTTTGCTAATTGACTTGGTTGTTATCTAATTTATTGAACTTTTATACTATATTGCTTTATTTAATTTAGACTCATGTAACAAAAGTAAAAAAAATATGTAAAAAATCAACTCGGTATTTAGCGGACAGAAGAAATATTTTTGTTCACATTGCTTTTTGTAATAATAATAATAATCTTTTTATTTGTCGTTAAGCAATTACATGCAATAGACAAAGTCAGCACCATATTACATTACATATATGATACAATAAACTTATTCATTAACCATCACTAAATATTGGTATTGCAACAACAAGGTCAATCTTCAAAACAAATAGTATGATCCGACAATATTATATTATAATCAAATTAGTTTGTAATGTAAAAAACTCGTTAAAATTATAAAATGGATTCAGAACCAACCAGTCATACAGTCTGTTTTTCAGTTGGTCAATACTGAATTCCAGTACATATGTTGGTAAGTGGTTGACAAATTTTGGGCCTAGAGCAACATACATTTTTTGTTTTTTCTAATCTACAGTACTGTATATCTAAAAGGTGTTTGTTCCTTGTATTAAGGGAATGTACATCAGCTCTAATAACAAGATTCTCTTTATTTTTCAAAGTGTACACAACAGCATCATAAATATACAAGTTTACCACTGTTAAAATTTTTAGATGAATAAATAATGTTCTACAATGAGCATTAAAGGCTGCACTGCACATTACCCTAACAGCACTTTTTGTACTAACAACACAGATTGAGTTTTACTAGACCCTCCCCAAATCAGTAAACCATACCTTACATGAGACTGGAAAAAGGCAAAATAAGAAGTTCTTACAAATTCGAGCGGGACACAATTAACAAGCTTTCTGAGTAAAAATACCGTTCTACAGATTTTAGGTAAAATGTAGTCAATATGGCTACCCCAGTTCAATGACTCATCCAACATAACTCCGAGAAATTTTACATTGGAACTTAACCTAGAGTTTAAACAATCCATTGGTCTTTCTCTAAGGCTAACAACTACATTCTGGGTCTTGTTGCAATTTAGCAAGAGTTGATTAGCTCTGAACCATTCTTCAGCATTGGCAACATCTACCTTTACATCTGATAACAGGTCATTATTATCACAGTTAGTAGATAAAATCGAAGTGTCGTCTGCATACATAAAAATATTACTACTTACATTACTAGGTAAATCACTAATATAAACCAAAAAAAGAAAAGGTCCCAAGATAGACCCTTGAGGGACGCCATTGCTGACGCCATTGCTAACAACAACTTCATCCGACCAGTTATGGCCAACAATGACTTTTTGTCTACGATTCTTTAGGTAAGACTTAAATAGTTGAAGCGAGTTACCATTGATGCCATAGAGTAACAATTTGCCAAGCAGCACATTGTGATCAACGCAATCAAATGATTTGCTTAGGTCACAAAAAGTAACCCAAGGAAACTCCTTTTTTTCAAGTACATTTAATAACTCCCTTACCAATTCATCTATGGCATCAATAGTACTTTTACCTTTGCGAAAACCAAACTGGCAGTTAGAGAGCAAATTGGAAGACTCGAAATAAGTGCTCACTTGACTAAAAATTAAATACTCAAAAATCTTAGCCAGGACATGAATGAGAGATATGGAGCGGTAATTCGATAAGTCATCGGTTTCTCCTTTTTTGAAAATTGGGCGAACTTTGGATAGCTTCATAAATGTTGGGAAAATTCCTTGTTGTATGCAACGATTAAAACAAAATGTCAGGGGTTCAACTATTGAACCTATCACACTTTTAACTAGTTCACTAGACATTTCATAAACATCTAAACAATCAGATGATTTCATTTTATTTACTATGGCTAGAACATTTTCACAGCTGACTTCCTTAAAACTAAACCCATTAACCTGAGAACTAAGAGAGTCAACATAATTTTGCGTCAAGACATTAACATCTAGGTCTGATATACCTATCTCAGATTTTATAGTTTCCACAGATTGTACAAAAAAATCATTAAAACAATCAGCAGTAAAAGGAAGACTAGACTGTTTCTTTGTACCAGAGCTAGAGTTGTTATTACTCTTAATTATGTTCCAGGCAGCTTTACATTTATTTGACGAGCTAGCAATATAATTGGAATTGTACAATTTTTTAGCCTCCCTGATACCTTGTCTATACTCTCTTTTAAGATCTTGGAACACTAATTTAGCTCGGTCAGATTGGGAACTTTGTATAAGTGGTAATACAGCATGAGCCTAGACTTCATTTTTTTGAGATCATCTGTATACCAATTTGATCTGTAACTCTTCAAGGAGTTTTTGTTGGAAATCCCTTGACTAACTGTAAAACGTTTCAATTTAAAACTATAGTTAAAAGTGTGTAAAAATATGTCAAAAAATATAATAAAACATGCTTCTGCATCCAGAGTCAGGTTGTAAATAGAATTCCAGTTGGCAATGTATAATAAAGCTAAAAAATTAACAGCGTTATTATGAGTAAAACTACGTTTATATATAACATGACTAGACACAATTTCACTGTCATAGGTTCTAAAATTACCAGTTATTGGCAATGAAATCAAGCTGAACAAGTACAGCATCATGGTCGGAGAACACAAATGGACAGACTAAAACCTTACGTACTAAATTCTTAACATTACTAAAAACATTATCTAAACAAGCTGCCGCTCTGGTAGGTTGATCATTACAAAAATATAAGTTGTACTGTCTCATAAGATTGAGAAGTTCAGTTACTATTGTTCTTGTATTTGTGACATCAAATTCCGCATTCAAATCCCCGCCAAAAAATTTTTATGATTGGGCCATATTCCTTCTATGTAGTTAAGAAAATCAGACAGATTCTTGAGGAATATATTAACATCACCATCAGGGGTGCGATAAATACAGACAACGATGATAAGTTTACAAGAATCAACAACTACAGAACTTCCTCCACGCAACATACTGGTTCTAGAAAAATGACTGGCCAAGTAATACCCATTGATAGTTGCCAGATCAATTGAAATATTATCCATCCAATGTTCTGTAAGACATAGGAAGTCACAACTTAAGTCTTTGATATAATTTTCAATTATATCACACTTTATAGATAAACCTTGGACATTTAAAAAGAGAAGTCCTAGAGATATTAAGTGATTGCCAGTTATTTGATTTGATTTCGAATTGACCATGGATTCTGAAGAAGAAGCTAAGGGGAGTTCCGTGGTTGTAGATGAATTCCGTTTTCCGAAAGTGATTTATCGTCACCAGATGTTGAAGGCTCAGCAGATTCTTGTACCTCAGCATGATTTGCCACTTCAAGATCTGCAGACGGTTGAGGACTAACCACGCTAGTAGCCATCTCTTCAAAATCAGTCTCTGGGCTTATTTTCACTCAGGATTGCCTTACAGATTTCCAATGCAAGCCATTTTTTACCAATCCTGTTAAAATGCATTCCATGCCAAGTGTGTAGACACCTCTCTGCTGAGCTTGCCTCCACAAATTTTACATTAGGGTGTTTACAACCTAAATCTTTCAACACTCTATTTGTCTTCCTTATTTCGTTACTGACACAAGACCAGCTTTTTAAGTCATGTCTTTGCGGCAGGTCAACAAGAACCACTCTGCAGTTGGGAAGAGTTTCTAAGGTTGCAGATATAGAGTTGAAAGCACGTTGACCCTCATTACAAGCAACTGTATAACTCGTTGGCAGGTTTAATGAATCTAAACAGCAAGTCAGCTTTTATAACTTCACTTTTATTGTTGTTGTGTTGTCAGGTGTTATATATATATACTGTTGTTTCAGTATTTTAATTTCTGTATATTTATTTCATTTAGTACATTTCTTATAGCTATTTTGGGCCTTTTAGTTCTTTTACAAATGTTTTGTACAAAACATATATTGTGAATAAATGAGAAAGCTAAATAGCATATCATAGATAGTGAAAATAGATTGAGAATATCTTCCAAAAACACAAGTTTCATCTCTCTCTATTACACTGATTAATGCAGACCTATGTGAAAATTCTAAAAATTTCAATTTTGAACATTCCTTACAAAGAGTTTAATATCTTGATAATTATTCCAGATAAGGTCTTGAAATATGGTATGTATGTTAGAGCAGGTATCTTAGTAAACAGTAACACTTGTTATTCATAAGTGAGTATGTCAACATTTCATTTTTTTCCAATTTTCAAGTTTTTTTGTAACTTTTTTAATACAATATTATTTTAAAGATAGTTCAATACTCTGAAAAAAAAAAAACTAGTTGACTACATTGGTTTAGCTAAATTTATGGTGATTGATATACAACACTGCATTTTGGTACTATACTATACTTACGAAATTAATAGGAGCACTATAAGGGTTAACCCTTTCCACTCAAGTGGCGGGGCAGCCCTGCCACGCAAGCTTACCGCACTAACTCCAATGTCGGGCCGGGCCCGACGTCACTATAACAACGACGTAGTTACATTATTGACCACTAGGGTTGTTGTTTGATATGTGCTGCTATCTGTAGAATTTTTTCGGAAACGTTTGAGTTTAGTTTTTATCGGTAAACAAACCTCAGAAAATGTAATGTTTGACGTCTGTGGCTGCTCTGTAAACAGCTGGCTGACTGCAACAGCTATCTGCACTCACGTTGTTCCGTCATATGTTTTCGTTCGTAGTGAGATTATAAAACGCATTGTTGTTGCTAGGTTATCGTTGTTGTTTTACTGTTTTATTCATACTATTTTTATTTTTACGACGATGATTCATGTAGAATAAAATGGATTAAGACGACGGCAGTAGTATTCTACCAAATGATGGAAGTGGCGACAGAATAGTTTCGATTTCGAACCTCAGTGATGATGGTATTACCAGCTTACTATTTGACGAGGATTTATTATCCAATTTATTATCCAACTAGTTATGTGCCTAAAACATTTCTTTTCATCTTTTACATTTTCTGTATGTTCATAAGTATTTTTACCATAGGCCTATGTGTAACAGGTATGAAAATGAATGAGCGTTGCAAGTAGGCTATTAGATTTTGTCTGTTTATATTTTTAGCTGATAACACGTTTTGAATTATTGAAAAACGCTTTACTTACAAATTTGGTCTAAATTATGTACCTTTTGACTGTTGCTAAGCAATAAAATAAAATTTATGGAGCAATTGTTTACTAGTTGCAGTAAAAGCTAGTTGGTAAAAATGTTTTTCATAAAAACTCGGTTTTAGAATTATATATATTTTTTTATGTATAATTTAGTCTAAAATATTTGAAAATGACTTTTTTTGTTTGTAAGGATACAAACAACAGAAAACAAACCACAAATACTATTCTTCCTATTTAACCCTGGAATGGTATACTACTATGGAGAAACGTTATTGGTATACTGTAGTAATTTTTACGACTTTGCTTTTAAAATTTATTTATTAATACATATTTGTAGATATGACAATTTATTCACTTAGTCATTAAGTTATATGTTAATTAAAGTTAGAAAAAATTGAGTTTCATTTTATTTTATACTTTTTTATAAACGTATAAATGTTTTTATATTGACAAAACATATGCGTTTTTTTAGTGCAGCAAATATTTAAAAAAAAATTAAACTATAATAAAAAAATGTAATGAAATAAAAAAAACACACTAAATGATGTTTACATAATACAATTAATGTAATAAAAATATATACAGCAATTATTCTCAAGGATTGCAGAGATTTTCTATGATGAAAAACTGTCTTCTTTTTTCTTGGTAAAGTGAGCCTACTGTCTGCAGCTGCACTGCTACATACGAAACAACAGCTATATTTATTGTACTTATATTTACGTTGAATTATTATTTATGTAATTGTAATGTTTACATATCTCCTTCAACGCCCATTGTGAAAAGGCCGTCTTGAATATTGTTGCATAATCCAACTGTTTTATTAGGACATGTTCTTTGCTGACGTGGTTCATTTTTTTCCCTCCTTTTTGAAGTCTGATTTTCCTCTTCAGATGTGCATTTTTCTTCACTTGAGGGCTCATAAGAATCAGTTCCAGAGTATGCCAAAATGTCATCTTCAATTTCACTGCCACTATCACCAGATTCATTATCACTTTCATATAGGATCCTTCCAATTTCGGAAAAATGTAGTGCCATTTGACAGTAAAAGAGTTAAATAGTATTATAAAACTTAAACTTATTGCTTTAAAAAAATATGAATATAGAAAAAAGAACGTCTAAATATATTATATATTATAAAAAAACACGTAAAAACAACACACACTACAGTTATGAAAAAATTACACTATGAGTATACATTCGTATAAATCACGACAGACCACCTCCTGAGGATATATGCAACTGTCAATAACCGTTTCCGATGTGTGACTGACCTTCAGCGAGGCTATTAAAAACTTAACTGGAAGGTCGGTACAGTCCGGGCCAAAAGAAAACAACCCCAGCAAAAAATACAAACCCTTTCGTAAAATTCACGATAGTATACCATTCCAGGGTTAAAATTTTTCAAAAATTCTTCTTGTATCAGTTTTTTTGTTAGAAATTCAATTTTGTTCCAATAAATATATATAATTAAAAAAATTTGAAAATAAAAATATATGTTTTATTTTATATTAATCTATACTTTAGTCATAGAAGAAACAAAGAAAAAATACATCAGCTTTTTGGAACCATCAGATATATGTTTTTCCCACTGAACAAATGTAGTAGGCAATCTTTGCTTAAAAGTAAATGGAGCTGATAGGGAAACTGGGTTCCCAATAATTGGAGTGGAAAGGGTTAAAAAGGATAGCCGTCTGATTTGGATAGCCTCTGCTAAGAGTGGGATCCAATCTTAGTCTTCCAATCTATTATATTCTATATTTTAATTTGTGATTATATTTGAGTCATTATAATTTATATTACTTAGGTTTTGAAAACGGATTTAACCTTTTCACTGCGTAAGTTGACTACAGTTGCTTCGTCGTCTATAGTGCTGAGCGTGTAAATCGACTTTAGTCCATGGTGGCAGAAAAACTTCTTTTCTAAAGAAAATTAAGTCGACCATAGTCCAGAGTAAAAACAGCGTTCTTTGTTGTCTGGTTACTGCTGCAGCCATGTGGCGAATTTCTGAACTAACGCAAGTTACATGGCGTGTTTGTTGTCGGCTCCAGTAATTTGTTTACATTTTGGTCTGGTTTTCACTGTGTCTACTATTAATTGTTCTTATTTGTAATTGTGTTTTTTATTTTGCTAAATGTAGTTTTAAGTTGTTTTTTTTTAAGTTAGTTGAGTGATATATTGGGGG
>JAQJVL010001925.1:0-72234 GCA_035578905.1 Stictocephala bisonia | reverse complement strand
AATACTGTTTAGATTCAGAGATTGTTCAAATTGTTGTTAGGCCTCGTGGTTAAGTTTTTTTGAGTGTTATTTATTTCGTTTGTAGTATTTGTTAAGTGAATTTTTACTAGAACGGTACCATATTAAATATATATTTTAATTGTTTAATTTTTAAATATTCACCAAAAGGGGATAATTGTGTTATTTTTACTTTGCTTCTAATTCGGAGCTGCCCAAGGACTCCGGCTTACTCCTTGGCCTCGGTGGAATCATGGGATATGGGCTAAATTGCCGGTTAATTGGTATTGTCTAAATTTTTTTCATTGTAATTTTGTTATAATTCTTTGGCGTCTTTAGTAATTCTGCAGATAGGCACATATGTTTGTAACTTTGGTATTTATAGCGTTTGATGTTTTCGTGTTAGTTTGTTATTTCTTGTTAATTTTGTGTAGCTTGTTTTTCTTAAGTGTAATTTTGGATATTGTGGCCTTCTGCCAGTTTGTTCAGAATATTAATTAATTTTCTTTTAATAAATTAGTTTTTGCTCAGCTGCCGAGTTGTCATTTGACACTACGGCTGCCACCCTTGATCCTATCGCCTGACGGGTTTTGAGCCATTTTGGCACGACTTCCAGTTTTGGTAGGGGGGGACAGGTCTCAGTGATGTTTATAAACAATAATGTTTGAAAATTTGTAAATACTACTTTATTATATTAAGCACATTATATCTGCTTTCAAATAAAATAATTTTTTAAAAAATACTAAAAGCAAGTTTGTTTTGAAAGAGTACAGCTAAGGTTTTCCAAAAACCATTATATTTTTCAGTAAAATGTAGTGTTTTAGTAGATTCTTTCTAACTTAAGGGTTTTGTCCAAAATAAATGTAAAGCCTTTGTTTTGATTGGCTGTAATAATAATAATAATTAAAAAAAAAAACATATTTCAGGTACTTATTTTCACTTGAAAGTGAAAAAAATTTGTTTTTTATGACAGGTTTTTCATCTCAAAATATATTTTAAGATTAAATGTACAAATTATGGAAAGGTAATAAAGGTCATTTCATTTACTTAAAAAAAAACAACTGTGTTAAAAATAAAAGCAGAGCAACGTTTTTACAAAACAGCTAGGCTCTACATTTTAAAGAATAACAACTCAGCACGTATAGCACAGAAATTTGCAAAACGCCACAGCACTAAAATGTTTAAGAAACAAATAAATGTTTGGTACAGTTTATAGTATAAAACTTCCCACTTTTTGTTCTTTCCTAATAACCCAACACTTCACAAAAGCTTGGTTTGCTTTAGTCAAAACAATAATATTTCTGTAAACTGAAAAACCACAACATCATAAAATTATGTTAATTTACTTAGTAGAAAAACAAATCAGTTTCTTAATTTTTTTTTTTTGTTGGGAGGTTACTATCAAACGTCACACATGAGTGTGGTGTTAGCGAACCCTCTCTTTGCTGTAGCACATCGTACAAACCCTTAAGACATACATCTTCGGGCCATTATATGTGCATTTTCACATTAATTGTGAAGCAGTCGGAATGTAAGTGGTGGTAGGTAGATTTATACACAATTGTCCAGTTCATTATCCATTAGAGCCTTACTTTGGAGTAACAACTGGATCATTTTCGATTGAACTTACAAAAAAAAAAAAAAACCCCTCAGATTACAGATTTTAATAGTAGGTAATCCACACATCACTATCACAGCTCTTTGATGAAATAATTTATAAACCTATGTTGGGAGGTTACTATCAAACGACACACATGAGTGTAGTGTTAGCGAACCCTCTCTTTTTTGTAGCACATCGTACAAACCCTTCAGTTCGATATCTTAGGGCCATTGTAAGTGCTTTTTTACATAACAAACAACACTACATCACAATTGTTGAACTGCTACATACAAATTCACATTTTTATTTTGATTCAACCAAACTAAAAAATTAAACCCAACCTTAAATTTTTCTAACAACCCATAGAAGTATGTCTTTAGCATTTATTATTATTTGACGTTATAAACTTGAAATCCTTGTTGATAATTAATTGTTATCAGTTTTTAATCAAAGATAGTTCCTTAAAAATAACTGTTAATGTTGGGAGGTTACTATCAAACGTCACACATGAGTGTGGTGTTAGCGAACCCTCTCTTTGCTTTAGCACATCGTATCAACCCTCACGATACACATCTTAGGGCAATATAATGTGCATTAAAAATTTCTGAATAATCCAATCAACCATCAGTGATATTAATAATACATACATAATAATATTAATAACCATCAGTGATAATAATAATACATATTGATTGTTTTAAATAATGCTACAATAAGATAGAAGATAGATAACGGTTAGTTTATTTACAATAACAGAAAGCATAAAAACACAGATTAAAAACTTAAAGGAAAGTAATATTTATGTTGTTTGCATTATATAAAATTTTTTTAATGATTATCATTTTACGCTAAAATCAAGTGGTTGAATAATTTATTTTACTCCCAAAAAGCCTATTAAGTAAAATTGGGAGTTACTTTACGTAACAATAAGCATTGAGGTAGTGTTTGAAGAAAAAAATTAAACTGATGTAATTGTAATATTACGTTAGAATTAATAAACTTCACAAAAAGTGTTTCAATAATCGCTCCATTGTTTTGTGAAGAAACTACAATAAGCATTGGCTTAATGCATGGTAAATTAAAATTTGAGGGACATATTAAAACTCATGTAGGCCTATTATAGTAATCTACAATATAAACGACTGTCAATATATGCAAAATTTCTTACGGTACATTAATAGGTTTAAGAGACGGGCAAATAATTTCTGTGATATACATCGTCTCCATTATTAACACACACACACAAAGGTTTAACAGGAAAAATAAGTAAAATAATTGTAGTAACTTATTAACAAGGTTAGGACAATATTTTTCAAGTCTAAGTAATAACAAATTAGATATTTAGTCAAATATTTAAATTTCAAATGAATACTTAAAATATATCATAAGGACTAACCTAAATGTCTGCATACATCAAGCCAAGAGCAAATTACCAAGAGGCGTTTTGCTATCAAACTTGAACACTGCAGTTTGCTCTCATTGCTGCAGCAACAGAGTACATGTTTTGTCCCACTTGACGTGAAACTAAATGTGCACACTGGGCGCAAAACAACAATACACCTAAACTCACTAGATAAATATGGTATTTTATATCTGAAGATAAATAGAACAGTATTTGATTCATACTTAATTAAAATGTTCTTATTTCATAGTTATTTACGTAACTTTTATATAAAAATCACTGCAGTGTCAGCGAATTTTATACAAAATATTGTAGGTGATCCCTGATATAATAGTATAAAGCATAATTTTTTGTTATCACTTAATTCATAATGTAATGACTCAAACTATACCAAACTAAATATTTGAATTTACTTTTACCTAAAATGAATGTTTATATGCAGAACTATTTATATATTTTTCATAGCGTAAATGTTGGATTCATCCATTAACTTTTAAGCTATTGTTTGAAGATAAAATAACAACAAATTAATTTAGACTACAAAACCAATATACCAATTCCTGGCCTAGTGCCATTTAAAATATATATATATATATATATATATATATATAAAATAAAATAAAAATAAAATAAAAAAAATAAAATAAAAAAAACACTACAAACTATTACAAAATTATCACCACAAAATGTATGTTATCTGATATCATCCAGAGAAACTCAATTAATGTTTACTGATGTTTTTAGAAGAAATTTCTTGCTATTTGGATATAAAGTCAAACCTTGATTTAACGTACCTCAATATAACGAACTCCTTTATATAACAAATTTTTACATATCTCCTACAACCTTCCATAAGGGACAATGTAAATTTCACCTCTACATAACGAACAAAAAGTACTCACAACCTCAACATAACGAATTTTTTTAATACCTAGAAAAATAATCCAGCCTTGGTATAACAAATTTGTTCTAGTTGAAACCTCTACATAACGAATTTTACCTCTATATAACGAAGTTCTTACAACTGTACCTCATTAACGAATGTTGACAAAGGAGGGGTAAATTCTTTGAAACAGAATTGTGTCTGAACAGGAAAGCTTTCTGTCCCAGCTATTGTCTAAGTATGTTTGTTGTGATTATTCAGTATTCATTATCTGTTTTGACTGTGTGGAGTGTGGGAACATATAGGCCTACTGTAGTTGTTCCATTATCTTATCACTGTACAATCGTGCGAGTGTGGGAGTTTATATAGTTACAATGGACGGCAATCAAAACAAAAAGAAACGGTGCGCTATTAGCGTTGAGTGTAAACGTAAAATTATAGAGCGTTGAGGACAATCCAAGAAGAAAAAAATTGGACCTAACTAAAGAGTTTGGCATACCAACCAGCAACTTTAGCTACAAATTTGAAGAAGAAAGAGAAGTTTGATGAGGGAAATGTTCTTAATTCTAAAATAAAAAAGTTAAAGTCATGTGAGCTGAAAGATGTAGATGAGTGTAATTAAGTGGCTAAAGCAAAGCCGCGACAAAAACATTGCAATAAGCGGGCCCATTCTTCAAGAAAAAGCCAAACAGTTTGCTTCTGAACTTAGACACGAGAACTTTCGAGCTAGCAATGGATGGTTAGCAAACTTCAAAAAACGACATGAGCTTATTTTTCGAAAAGTGTGCGGTGAAAGTGCAAAAGTTGATGATTATGTTTGTACTGAATGGAAAGAAAAACTTGCTTCGGTAACTGAGGGACATGAACCAGAAAATATCTACAATGCCGATGAAACTGGATTGTTTTTTAAATGCCTACCTGACAAAACATTGTCTTTTAAGGGGTGATAAATGTCATGGTGGGAAAAATAGTAAACATCGTTTAACAGTTATGCTAGGGACAAACTGCACAGGGACTCACAAGCTAAGACTATTAGTTATTGGAAAATCCAAAAATCCATATTGTTTTAAAAATGTGAATGAACTTCCTACAGACTACATGGCGAATGCAAAGGCTTGGATGAACTGTAACACTTTCAGTTCATGGCTTATAAGTCTTAACAAGGGGATGAAAAAGAAAAAAATTCTCATCTTCATTGATAACTGTACGGCACATGGAGACATTCCTAGACTGAGCAACATTAAGGTTGAATATCTGCCTCCAAATACAACCTCTAAACTGCAACCATTTGACCAGGGCATTATCCGAAGTGTTAAAGTCTACTATAGGAATGAAGTTGTACAACAGTTTCTTAGAGACATGGAAAGCCGTTTGCCTACAAATATCAATGTTTTGGATGCCATGTGGATGATAAGAAAAGCGTGGAATAAAGTTACAGAAACTACAATTCTAATTGTTTCAAGAAGAGTGGATTTACTGTCACAACTAAAGAGGACAATTTAGAACAACCTCCTAGACAAGAAATCGATACCATGGAGGGCTGGGAAAAAGTCAAAGAAGCGCTTGAACTACAGAATGATGCACAGTTCGAAGACTTTGTTTCCTTTGATGACGATGTGGCTGTGACTGGAGAGTTAGCCGACTCTGACTTCATTTCTTCTGTTACCTCTAATCCAGACGAAAATGTGGATGTCATAGAAGGACGATGAGGATGAACCAGTTTGTGAAACATCTGACCCGACTTTAAAAGAGGCTTGACAAGCTTTACAAGTGCTGAAGTGTTATTTTCTTAAGAAGGGTGGTTAGAATGACAGTGTGGTGAAATTTATCACGGAATTGGATTGCTCTATGGACTTATGCACGTATGCAAACCAATAGCATTGATTTTTTTCTGAACAAAATGGCGAAAGTAGTGTCATTAATAATATAAACGAAGTGCAAAATGCAAATCACTTAAATGTGTAATTATTCATTGTTTTCTTGTTTTAATTGTTTTGTTACTGTACATCCACACATACTGTCTATTTTACTGTACAGTAGTACTGTATTAAGAAACTAGGCTACACTTTTTTTATCTTGTAGGCATAGTAATTTTTGTTTAATTTAAGAACATATTATTAATTAGTCAAATAAAGTTTCTTTGTTTTAACAACATAAATGCGTTTGATTTACTGTATACATTACCTAATTAACCTATTAGTGAGGATCATTTTGGTAAATTATGCTATTCTCAAAGTATAAATTTTATATATATGCACAATACTGTACTACTACACAGTACTCTATGTACAGTATATGTACATACATATACTGTATAACATTTCAAAATGTTTAGTGATACAGTATGTACTCCATACACAACACTGAGATGTGAACCTCTATATAGCGAATGTCAGTTAACCTTCCTCATATACGAACCTTGCTGTAACAAAAACTCGATATAAAAAATTTTTGGTTTGGTCCATTGAAATTTGTTATATCGAGGTTTGACTGTATATTCTTGATGATGAGCTATCTTTTTTCTTACCTAATCTTAAATCAACTTCCATTTTAAATGCTGACAATATGCTAGTTTTCATTACATGAAATAAAATTTGTTCAGCTTTTCCCTATCTGTTTGTAAATATTTCCAATGTTGTAAAATTAACCTGGTCCAATATTTCCAAGTGTTCTTCAGACCACTTGAGAAATTGCATTCAAGTAGGGAAATTAAGATAACAAAAAGAGAAGATATTGTTAGAAGAAATGTTTACTCTTTTAAAGAATTCTGATGTATTATAATATCTAGAGAAATCAGACAGAAAATAGATATATATTACAAAATATGTATAGGCCTACCACAACAACAAATATTAATTATGATTGATACTAATTTGAATAAATTACACATTACAATCAAACTTAAGAGTACAATCAAACTTAAACAAAGAGTAATTATAGAATGTTTATACCAGTCTTATTAATAAATTTGATTGAAAAGCCGACATTTATAGCCTACGAAGAAAATCTTTAGATTTTACTTTAAACTAAACAATTTAGATAAGTTTACCAACACCTGTAGCCAAAGGTGTGTTCAGTTGTAGAGAAGTGAAGAGTAGTGGACAATCTGAATGTCTCACGCTTCAAAGGAATTAATGAGCTCAAGTTAAATACCCAGAATACATAGCATTTACAGTAGGCTTACTAGAATTGTTTATGGGAAGTCCGAAGCAAATTAGACTTCTTTGTGGAAAATAATCATTATGTTACTTCACTCCTTAGAAAATTAAACGTGTAATATTTAATGCAAATGTTGTTTCTGCACACATAGGTGACTTGCCAGGGTGTCCAGTAAACCTCCTTAAACAAATTCCCTGACTTTTCCCTGACCGATCCCTGATTTCATAGAAAATTTCCCTGACCCCAAATCGACATAGTTACATCTGTCTATTTAACTTAATTTAGTAATATTATGTACCGCCATGTACATACATTATGTTATTTATAGTCAATTACAATTATTAATTACAGAAATATCAATATTTCACAAATATATTTTTATTGATAACCGTAGTAATTTATTTCAAAACTATTACCTACAATAATTATTTTTTTTTGAACTACTTTATACATAGAAGTAGAGGTAGAATTAAAAAAATATTTTTAATTAGCCTTGAGTAAAAATAACACACCTTTTACTATACTGTTAAATTATGACAATTTTCAATGCCTTGCAAAACGGCAGTATATTATAATTTCCCCAAAACCAGCATAAATTTTAGGTCTATGGATTATTTTATTTATTTATTATTTTATTTATTTATTCGTAAGACGCCGATCGTCAAGATATGGGCGAATATGGATTTCGAATGAGTGTGATGTGTGTAGATGAGCGAATGTAGTCATTGTTACAAACTAAGGCCGACTATTCCTTAGAAAGTGTCATTAATTAATAGCCCAATGACAAATGAACTTTAACAAGTACTAATCAGACAATTATTTCAGTAAGTTTTAAACTTTTAGTGATATAAAACTAGTTGTATATGGTCGAACAAGCATAACCAAGCCATTAAGTAGCTTTTTCATAATTTAGAACATTGAATGTCATGTAAAATTGACATTTAGTACTGAACAAAGTAAAGGATTTTTTTGTAGCGCACCCAAGTACAAAGTAAAGGATTTTTTTGTAGCGCACCCAAGTATATAGTGACTATTACAAATCACAAAAAACTGGTGTTCTTGTTGGATTTTCCAGGTTTTGTTTCGAATTCCCTGATTTTTCCCTGACTTTTCCAGGTCATTTAAAATTCCCTGACTTTTCCAGGTTTTCCCTATTTTCCCTGTTGCTGGACACCCTGTTGCTAATGAAAGAAGACTTAGCCCTTGGATTGGCAAATAAATGGGCTGCTAAGCATTTTGTTTCAGGGTTTGAATATTGGTTTGAACTGAGTTTACTTGATAAGAAAATTTAAAGATGCAAATATGTTAAAACCTCTTAAATAAATTCTCTTAATCTATATATTATATACTAAACAATTGCCTTGCCAAAAAATTATTAAATCTCTCATTAACTAAAATTTTAGTTTTCTCCAGAAATAAAAAGCCCATTGAGAGAACCGGTTGCCAAGTGTTAGGCGTCACATGACTTTAGGCCTGAGTTAGAGAGAGCGCAAATTCGAATCCTGGTTTGCCTAGGCACATTTATCTCACCTTGCATGGTACTGGTTCTCCCCCTTATACTCTGCATGAAACAGTTCAATAGCCTATGAGAAATGAGCAGTTAGGTTAACCCCCCCCTCAAATCACATTCAGACTGCTACAAGATTTTCTTGAGGGTGAACTGCAGATAGTCTTTTAACCAAATTAGGCCAGCGTCTAAACAATCTACCTATAGTGTACTTTTAAACTCAAAACGCACAAAGAAATATATGAATGTACTTGTAATGAATGAGGTTTTTTTTATTATATGACTAAATTAGTACATTTATTTTAGTTTATTTTGGGTGTTTAAATAATATTTGTACGCTGTTGATTTTTATCCCCTATTAAATCACAAAGTCAAATAAAATAAGGTTGAAACAAAACCTTTTTTAATGATCAGGTAATGATTGATAAATTTGGATAGTTCCAATGATTCTTATAATCTAATTATGAAACTTTTTTTCACATTAAATTAATCAATTTTTATATACGAAAACCATTTAACAACTACATGCATATAGATTATGGCAGACACTTCTTAAACGCTTTTTTTTCTTACAAACTGTTACAAATAAACACAAATATACATTACAAAGAACAAATTATATGAAAGTCATCAATCAATAAAAAAATATAAAAAATTATTATATGGTAAAAATTATAAATTTGTTGTTAATTATTGGTATTTTGTGTGATTTTTTTACCCTAAAGGTACAGAGGACTAGAAACCACGAGCCACTGCACTCACGGGTGGAACTCATCTATAACGTCAATGACAAACTGATCCATGATGGTTGATGAGAGAAGGGGACCAAGCGATGCCTAAATGGACTGGGGAAGGGGTGATGGGGAGGTTGTAGTATTGACTCTAGCACCTACCAATATATGTGCGACAGTAATGACTCTCCCACCAACCCATAGACATTGAAAGGTGGCAATGAACAAATGAAACATATGGCAAAAAAAGAAACACTTGTGTTTTGGAAGTATGTATTAAAGAAAAATTAATAAAAGGGTTTAATTTAATACAATTCGGCCTACAAATACTGTTGGTTCAACATATATTTTAAAAGGTATAATTTATAACTTTGATGAAATGCTAAAATCTGCTGTGAAACCAAGAAAAACTCACAAAATAGTTTACAAATAAATTTTAGGAAAGTATTTTAAAACTGACCTCAGCAACAGATTGAAGGTTCCTGACAGGCTTCAATTGGTTCACTCCATGACTTTTAGGTTTACCATATGTGGCTCCCTTGGGTACTGGCCTCTTGCGGCCACCACGTCGTACACGGATCCGGAAAATACAAAATCCTATAGGAAAGAAAATTATTAGAAAATTTATCGTATGATAAAATTAATTTTAAATAACATGATAAGACAACTTTTTTTCTTTTTGGCCGACTTATTGTTATGTAGTATACACCATCACAATTTAAAACTACAATAAGTGACTTTATCTATAATACCACCATCAGATCCTTCTGAAGACTACATTAAGTTTAAAATTAATTTTAATCTGTTATCAACATAGCTCCACAATAAGTGTATTTAATGTTGGTGTTTTTGGCGGGATAATACTGCCGCGAGTGTTGTGTCGGAGCACCGTTTTCCCCTCAAGTCGTGGACCAAGTTGGCGGATCTTGCCTCACCTCCATTCATTACCTTTTATTTCATAAGCATAACACTTTATTGAAGTTAAAAATAAACACTGCAAAGTATTACTTTCTTCCATCAACAATATCATAAAAAATCTCATACCATAAATCGTAAATCAAATATCTAGAAATAGGAAAATATTTTTGAAAGCAATAACACTATGTATTAAACACATCACTGCTTAGCTCATCTCTAGATGAAAATAAATGAAATGTGCGAATATTAAAATTATAATCATGGCTTTTTTTGATTCTTGAAACAAATATGTCTATGAATAATAAAAAAGCATTGTTTATATGTAATAGATATTTGTGATTTACTCCTAATAACTTATTTTGAATAGTTTTCAAAGGTAAAAATATCTTTCTTTTACATACTGGTTTCTTTTAAATCAAAGCCAAATTCCTTAGAGACCCTGGGAGGATAAATTGTTACGAAAAATTTACCACTGTGGTATTCCT
Organism: Stictocephala bisonia; assembly: GCA_035578905.1. Classification (NCBI taxonomy): domain Eukaryota; kingdom Metazoa; phylum Arthropoda; class Insecta; order Hemiptera; family Membracidae; genus Stictocephala; species Stictocephala bisonia. The sequence continues at coordinate 61,552 of JAQJVL010001925.1, read as the reverse complement.
TATGAGTAACTTTTAAGTATACCTTAAATACCTCCTGAAAAATTATCTTTGATAAAAAAATTTTATAAACATACACGTATATCCAAAAAATAGAAAATATCTAATGTTAATACTAATTGAATTTGAACTTTCACAACATTTAACATTTAAGTTATGATCACAGTAATCAGCTTACAATCAAAATACATCAGTCCGTCTGTCACTGTAGCTTAGAACTATGCTAACAGTTAGATTTAAAATATAGGGTGTAGCTCCCAGTGAGCAAATTAGTAACTATAATACTATATAAAAGTTAATTGAACTTTTGTTGGATTTATATAAAGTATATATATATATATATGTAATAATTTAGATAGTAATGAAATTTTTAACTAGCTTTTTTTATTTATTTATTTATTCATAAGACGCCGATCGTCAAGATATGGGTGAATATGGATTTCGAGTGAGTGTGATGAGTGAATGTAGTCATTGTTACAAACTAAGCCCGACTATTCCTTAGAAAGTCATTAATTAATAGCCTAATGACAAATGAACAGCTGGTGATTATCAGCTGATCCTTGTCAAAATGTATCGACTCTGATTGGGATCGAACTGAGAACCTTTTAGCACATGTTATATGTGTTGGTATATATTCAGTACAAGCGAACGTCACACAACACAAATTTATTACAATTTAAGTACAAAATGCACAAATATACTTTAGTACAAGTACAAAATACACAAATACTATGTTAATCGTTTTCAGCAAACCACGTTCACCATCTTCAGACCAAAAGAATTCACAAAAGAAACATTGTTTGTAAGAATAATTCTTTTATGAATCACTTTGGTCTGAGGAAGGTTAACATGGTTTGCCAAAATCAATCACCATAGTATTTATGCATTTTGTGCTTGTATTGTGGTATATTTGTGCATTTTGTACTTGTACTTAAGTATGCCATTTTGTATTTGTATTGTAGTATATTTGTGCATTTTGTGCTTATACTATAATATATTTGTGTTGGGTGACGTTCACTTGTACTGTACATAGTCATTTTGTAAATTAGATTTTTTTTTTAATTTGGTTTAAAACCATTTTCTGTGTATATATATAGGCAGATAACCCTTTATCAATTTTGATGGTTTAGTTTAGTATATAAATTCATTTTCAAGTCCATGTTATTTAATAATTCTGTCTGTGTCTGAATTGTTATGGCTTTGAATTATGATTAATTAAAAAAAAACTCAATAAGTAATAGCTGATATAAACATTCTTTAATATTTGCAAGAGAAATCACCTTCTTTATTCCTGTAGCCGAGTCTTCTAGCCTTATCTGGTCGAGTAGATCTTGGTGCTCGATGCATTTTAGTCATCTGACGGTACTGCCATACGCGTATACGTAAAAGGAATCTGAGCACATCACTCTGCTTTTTTCGGTACAGCTCTTGAACATATTTGTAGGCCCCCATATTTAAGGCCTACCTGCAAAACAAAACTTATTTTGTAGTATATATATATTGGTGTAAGAAATTTTCAATATTTTCCTAGATGATTGTTAGTGCACAATATATAGACATCATTCATAAAATAAGAAATTTTCAATAAATTTCTTTAGAATGAGTCAACAGAAATTAATATCTTACTAAACATTTATGAATTAATGAAAATAGCTTTGTTCTGTCAAGTACAAACAAGCTATACTCTGCATATAGAATTACAAATTGACATTCGCATTGGTTTTATAGCCAACTACGAGAATTTTTTTCTCAATAAGTTTTCCTGACCTGGTCAACATAAAAGAAAGCTAGGATAGTAGGCAATTAAAAATGTAAAATATGTAGGAGTAGATCAAATTAGTGCCAATATGATAGCAGTAAGTCTTAAATAATATATGGCAAAAGAATAAAATTCCTCAAGATTGAAGCGATCCCACTATTTAAAGAATGTTCAAAGAAAATATGTGAAAATTGTAGAGCTATAACCTTGAATCATCTAATGGACTGAAGATAATAGAAAAGATAAAAAATATGGTCTAACTCAACATTGAAAAGACCAATTACAGCGTCACATGGAATAAAATATGCGAGTGTCTACGACAGAGTAAGTTAACAGACAGCCTGTTACGATAAAGTTAAAATGCTAAACCAAGAATGCCAAAGCTGTGTCCAGATTAGAAGCAACACCTAACATTGGCTCGAAACTATAAAAGAAGAGTGCACTTTCTTCATTTATATCTGTCCTAGTTATAGAATGACAGATTTTAAAACAGAAATGACAACAGAGTTATAAGCCTACTCAAGTGTTTACGGACGACGTGTGGTGATTTGAGGCCACATGGAACAAAAATTCTAATTAAAACTAAACGAATAATTTAAAGAATTCAAACTTAGTACAGAAAGAAATTGGTATTGATGATAGAAAATTGAAACTTAATAACCATTAAATTAGGAAACCACACATTCCAAAATGTAAAAGATTTTTACTATCTCATAAGTATTACCAAAAACTGGCCCAGATACAAGAATCAAGAAATCCATTGACAAACAATTTCTTTGAATAGGACAGGTCATGAATATAAGCTAAGTCTACAGACTTAATGTTCAAATTTGCACTTAACAGTTGCACTTTATCAAATTTGCTTGGTAATTATTTTACAATAAATAAAATCTTTTACATAAATATATTTTAATTAATTTCGAACAAAAACTAAATGGCCATTACAAAGATGTACATTCAAAAGATTATGTTTAAGTCAAACGCTAGAAACTCGGTGATAGAATAATACGGGTTATTGATTAGCCAGTTATAGATTACGGTTTTAAATTTAATATGTGGTGTGGTCCAAGCCATTTCGGGGAGTCTATTAAAAAATGTTATACTATTGATTTTATAGGACTTGCCTGTGAGAGCAAGCCTATGATGTGGAATATCCAGATGAATTTTATTTCTAGTATTATGATTGTGTTCACTTTGTCTTTCTTGAAATGAATTAAAATTTTCATTAGCGTACATTATAACTTGAAAAATGTATAAATTAATAATTGTCAAGATTTTTAGGGAAATGAAAAGCAGTTTGCAGTGCTCTAGAACTCCTGCCTCTACCAAATTACGAATAATTTTCTTTTGTATTTTAAGTATCTTTTACACATAATAAGTCCCACATCAACCCATAGGTGATATGCAATTAAAACAGGCCAAAATATGCAATTCTAAAATATTCTAAATTTACCAGTGGTTTTAACTTCCAAAATAAAAATACTGTTCTGGATATTTTTTTACAGATATTACTAATTTGGTCTTTCCAACACAATTTACTATTAATGTGTATGCCTAACAGTTTCACTGAGTTGTATGGGATCTCATTTTGAGGCTAAGTATCAAATTATGGGTTTTATCTTTATTACAATGCAGTTTGTTACTTTGAAACCAATACAGTACATCTCTGTTTGAGCCCCCAATTACATTATTTAAATAGTCTAGGTCATTGTGACTTTTCATGATGGTGGTGTCATCCGCATATATTACAGTATTTACACTATTGTTGTATGGCAAATCGTTTATGGCTATTATAAATAGAAAAGGCCCTAGGACAGAGCCCTGTGGCACCCCGGTTGAAACACTTACAACAGCAGAATTCCTACAGTTGGGTGCAACATATTAAGTTCTATTGGTGACATAAGATTTATCATTATGTCACCAATAGTTAAGTGAATGGTTGTTCATTCCATAGAATTTAAGTTTCACAAAGAATCCGAACGGCAAACCTCTTTCTGCTGAAAAAAAGGTTCGACAAAATCAATGACAGGACTTATTCCACCAATTCACCACGGATTTTATGAAGGCTTATTACAGATACAGGAAATAACTCCCAATGAAAGCAACGATGAAGAATTGATTGATAATCTATAAGTATTTTATTTAAACTGTTTTTAATTTTGCAATATTTAGTTTGGTCTTCTCAGTATTTTAATAATAATAAAATCAGAATGTAGAAACAGTAATGAACTTATCATTCTTCCATATTTTAGATGTAAATGCTGCCCAATAAAAACAATTATCAACATACCGTCTTAGTTGAATGTAACCATAACATTTTAACATATTTCAGCAATTTTAAAGATGAAAGCAAAATATTTTAAGTACCTTATCTTACATGTAAATATTGGTTTACTGGGTAATTCTGAGCAATTATCCGGTCAACTCCGATATTTCTCAAACTTAACGATGATATATGTAGAGTAGTAAATATCAATATTCAGACCAAAATAAGAGTCGGAAAAGGAAAATATATTGTGAAACTTACCTTAGTAGTCATCTGACTCGCTATCTGTATCAGCTTCACCAGTGATGTTAGGGTGTTCGTTTTCACCGTTATCATTGATTTTATACACAAGTAGATTTCCCATCCAATGTTAAATGTTGAGTCTCAAAATATCAGCTGTTTTTGTGGTCCATTGTGGAGCGCTAGTGTAGTCCCATGTAAATGTAATGCAGTTTAAACCAGCTGTGGTTGCGGGCCACACAAACTAACAAAATTACTGGCACAGATATTCCTATTAGATGGTTTATCTATTGTAGGTTTATATAATCAATGCCGTTATACAGATGGCCAATTGCTCTGAATAGATGATGCACTCTTGTTTTGTAATCAGAGTGCTTTCTTTTAAACATAAACTCTGCTAAATGGCCGATAAAATGTTGTTTTCGGTTTCCGTATCGAGGCACGCTTCCCCGCACCTCCCTCCACAAACGTTCAATGTGTTGCGTATGCGCACCAGTCTCGGGGTCGACAAAGTTGTAGCTGTGATTAACTGTCAAATGGGTATATCCTTCAAACTGAAGACAGTTGTATGTTTTCCAGCAATCACTAATGACGGTCGTGCCCGGGAGAATGTGCTCTTTTATTATCGGTAACAACTCATCGTGACCTCGTGTTGCTACGGGAATCAAAAAACATTTTTTAGATTCTCTTTCAAAACCTCCAAAAACCCATTCACCCTTTATGATTATACCCCGATTCAGAGTCACTAGGCTCGGCTTGGACTTCGACCCCGTTATCGCTTATCGTTATCGCTTCCTGCCTTATCGCATTACGTTTGTGACGTCTAATTTTGCATTCTATTATTGTCTTTCCTTGTCTATAACATTATACGAAAGTTTGAGAAATATCGGAGTTGACCGGATAATTGCTCAGAATTACCGTTTACTGAACCATCCAGGTGCAATGGTAACTTTCATGAACCAGACTAAAACATGTCAGTACACTAACATTTTGAAAAAATATTTTCATCCCTTGCTGAGTTTTATATTAATTTTTCTCAGCAGTTATGAAGATCAAATTATTGTATCTTTTAAGATGATAAAAAACCACCTACATGTTGTTCAATTTCTATTTACTATTTAGCATCAAACATTGAAAACCCATTATTGTTCGTACTAAAAAATTTAAAATATGGAGTTGGTTTACTTTGGTATCAGAGGCCTTCCAATTATAGCAGCACCACATATGATCTATTCAGTTGAAATAGCAGTTGGCAAATAAAGACAAAACAAACTGTCACCTGACAACTATCAAATAGTGATATATCGATCTTGAAATATCAATTACTAACTCCAGAATACATCAGTATCTTAATCATACCAAATTGATAGTGATTCAATACATTCATAAGCAAAATAGGTAGCACATTGTGTAGCAAAATATATACAAACATCTAGAAAAATATGATACAGAACAAATAGACGTCACACAACACAAATTTATTAAAGTACAAATTATATTAAAGTAATTAAGCACAAATTATATTAAAATACAAGTACAAAATGTACAAATATTATGGTGATCGATTTCGGTCAACCAAGCTCACCTTCCTCAGCCCAGAGGGATTCACACAAGACGAGGATCTGGTCTAAGGAAGATGAGCAATGTGAGCATGTTTCACCAAAATCCATCACCATAATATTTGTGCATTTAGTACTTGTATTGTAATATATTTGTGCATATATTGTATTACATTTGTATTGTGACATTAACTTGTACTGTATAAGTACCAACACGTATTATGCTGATTAAAAAACTAAAAAAGATGATTGTCACTGCAGAGGAGTACATTCGTTTATGAAAGATATGATTGCCTCTAGATAGGTTAAGATCAAAATTAGTGATATTATCCTTTCTCAAGAAATAGGCCTATCATATTTTGTCTTATATTATGTTCATAAATTGTACTCATTTACTGTGATTGGGGAATCGGTAATTATGCACTTTCTTGCCACCAAACAAATTTGGAACATTTTGCTTGAAATGGGTCTAGAAATGGCTGTATTTTCATGAGATATACTTTTTATTCCGCAGAAATAACGTAATTTACCGTAAAATTAGAAAAACCAATGTCACAACTTAAAGAGTATTTTTGTCATTTCCGTTAATTTAAATGGTATTTTAATCATATTTTTTTTATTTCGATGTGTTTGTTTGTGCTGAATACAAATTTGAAAACTATTTTGGTCTATTACAAATATTTCTCAAAATATAACGGAAAAACTACTATCGCGGCGTGTCGCGATTAGCGGCCATTACGCAATCATTATATACAACAACTATTAATCACAAAAACTGAATTCACCTATATTCCCGCCGAGTAACGGCCGGAAGGCCGTCACGGAGGCCAAACGTTTGAATTAAGCGCAAATTACGAATTTTTATTGAGAAAATAGACAATTATGATAAGTTAGGTTATGTCAGTAAAAAATTTATTTTTCAAGCTGAAAAAAATATCTTACTACAAAACCAAGCATAAAAAACACGAGAAATGGAAAAAACATTTTTCGAAAAATAACAATTTTTTAAAAAGTTGGTTTTTTCATTTTTTCATCAAAAAAACTAGTTTTCGATTTTTCAGCGGATAAAAATCAATCTTCTCAAGAGATATAAACTCATTTTTCATCACTTATTAAACATGAAATTGCATTTTCAGAGGTGGCAAGAAACTGCACAATTACTGGGGAATGTTCCCAATTATCATATAAAAATGATCATTATTGTACATTGGCAACACTTCTGGGCAGACCATGACCAAGAACTCAGTAGCAACTTTTCTTTTTTTCTCTGCAACTGCTACTCAGTGCTTGCTACTTAGATTTAAGCTTCCAATTAGAGATGGAAATTGTCCTAGTTTCTAGGCAACGTGTTATTACGTTTTTCAGCTAGCCGACAACAGGTTGCAGCAACCTGTTATTTTGGCAACTGTGGTCGACTGCCCGTTTTCAATCATTGTGGCTGACGTTGTGTTATTCAAACTTTCACTATTGGTTACCTGTTGTTTTTAAATTGAGTTAGTGTTGACTATTAATTGACTTATGTTTAACGGATAATGTTATTGGATTGAAATTAAATTAAAAGTCAGTTCGTAAACAATTATTTAATTAATGAAATGACGTTACTATACAATACTTGAGCATAAATTATTATTTGTTAATATTGTTTGTAGTTAATAAATAAAGAATTATTAAATTACCATGGTTATGTAATTCATCGTTAAACATAATTCTTTTTGACTACAAAAATAATTAATTAGATATAATTTAAATACTACAAGTCATATTCCGGCAACGCCAAAGACCGGATAGATATACTAAACAGACGAATATCATTGTTCGTTGCAAGGCTATTTGACAACAGTCAAAATAACTGGGAGTTTCCAGCAATGCATTGCTGGGATAGCTAGTTATGTTGTTGCCACTATAGATAGATTGCCGGCAACGCCAACGTGTAATACTGTTGTACGTTGCCAACAGACGTATACCATTGGACGTTGCGAGGCTGTTGTCAAAATAACAGGGAGTTTCCAACAACGCGTTGCGGGGATAACTCTACAGTGTTGCGGGGATAAATAACAGTGTTGTCACGTGACTACCACGTGACAACACTGTTATTTACCCTGTTATGTTATATAACGTCCATCTCTACTTCCAATTTGCAGATGAATATGGTGGTAAATAAGACTCTAATTCAGATGTTACTACTAACCTATGTGTCTTTGCTGAGTGAAGATAAAAATTTATTTATTTGAGTATATAATAAGAAATTATCAAACCGAAGATAATAAATTATGAAACTATAATCAAAGTAAAGCTTATTGAATTAAAACGTTACGAACCTATCTTACGATTATTACAGGGATAATTATTTGCAGGTTGACAGATGCATAGGTTATTGTGTTTGATGAAAATAAATCATAGTAATATTCTAAACACACATTGTTTTAGGTATTAATAATGCTAAAATATATTGATATATATAGAATGATAAACACAGTAGATCACAAAGGATAATAATGCCAGTTATGAGATTTTAGTGTTAACACTTACCAACCACCAAACAACGTTGAGAAACCGGAAAGGATATTCATTCCGTCGTTAAAAATGTGATTCAAGAAGAAGGAATGGAAGAAAAGAAACAAAGTTTCCAAAGACACAGGATAATAGGGGAAGATATAGACAAACTGAACAAAGGTAATATAGCAAAATAACATTATAATATAACAATTACAACTGCTCTTTTTTTTAAATTTGGTCGGTATATAAGTAGATTTTTTAGTGCAAATAAAATATAAAATATTCTCATACCACCTAGCCATAAAATATATAAAGTAAAATCAGCAGTGTCAGAAGCCTCCGTAATATCATTGATTTTATACACAATTGTAGGTGGATATAATCAAGGTAAATATCAATCTATATAACTGCTACACTTTTACCGTGGTTTACCCACAAACACAAAAATTATATATCCTCTATGCTTATTACCTCACTAAACCCAAATTGATTGGAATTGAGATACTTATAGTCCAGCCTTTCTAACTTTACCTCTTAGAGTGGCACAACATGGCAACATTGTATATCTTGAGCGATTGGATACTTCCTGTTCCACGCCTAATTCGTTTACGGTCTAGATGAATTACAACTAGTGCCTGATAGTTTTAGTAAGTTAAAATTGTCCGATTGACTAAGTTTATTGACATTTATAATCAGTAAAAAAAGTACTTCCCAGTTAAACACTAAAAGGGGTTTGATTCCCACTAAAAAAATAATAATAAATTTGTACCTTCCTACATTATTCCCAATTGTGAGTCACTGAATATAAAATTTAGAGGAGGGCTGTGGAGGCCTGGATACGATGATGCCTATGTTGATTTTCCAGTTTAGCCCGCAATCTCAGATGTAAAGTTAGAACGGCTGGACTATAGGAATCTAAAAGGAAATACTCTTTAGATATGCATATAATAGCTTTATTTATGATTATTGTTTATTTATATTATTCATATAACATTTAATTGCTAATTAATAGTAATGAATAATACTAATAATTATGCATTGCTTCCATGATACTGAGTATATATGGCACATTAATAATCAAAATATTTAGCACATATAATTAGTTTAGAAAATATACGATTGCCACTTCAGAGAGGGGTCAATTCGTTTATGAAAGAGATGATTGCCACTAGTAAGGTTAAAATAAAAATGAGTGATATCAAGCTTGATTGCCGCGGAGAAAGATACTTGATTATTTGATATTCCTCACCTATGTTTGGGAATATCTCGATGTTTTCTTGCTTTTTGTGGATTGACTTGCATACATTACTTCTCACGTCACTTATTTATTTATTAACGGTAAACACCATTTTACAACTATTAAAAATCAATATAATATACTGATGGCAGCCTAATTTTATAAATTATTATAATACAGTAAGTAATAGCATATACATACATATTAATATACATAATTGTAATAGTATAAATATCAAGGCAAGAAAATTAGTTAAGACAAAATTATTTAAATCAACAATGAAAAACAATTATAAATATCCACAAGAAAAATAACAGAAAGGAATAAAATCAACAACAAAAGATAACAAGGAAATAAATTTAATCTACCAATAACAAAGTAACAAACAACATTAAAAAATAACAGCCAACAATAACAAGGCCGATATAAAGTAAGTTACAAAACAGATGCATTGAAATAACTATCATTCGCTCTGAATAGCACACACTGTCCTTATGAGGGTCGTAGTAGAGCTGCCAAAGAAGTCGACCCTGTCTCTTATCAAAGAACCTGTGCAGTGAAGTCTCGAGTGGCCAGTATTGTATGCAAAGTAGGTGGGAGCAAAATGGCGTCGAAAAACAGCCCTAGAAGGAGTTCCTCTTTTGACAGCAAAGTTAATGTGGCTGAGAAGTGCAGGGCAATACAAAAATTCATTCATCTGCGTGTAAAGGAAGAGAAGATAAAATAAGGTGCGTCTGATATTGAGTGGTTGAATATTTAGTTGCTTCTCTATCTCTTGGATTGGAGTTTCCAAGTAGTCATAGACGAGCCTAGGACCAAGCATCTTATAAAACGATCTTGAATCTGTGAAAGCATCTCAATATGACCTAACTGATAAGGGGACTATATGACAGAGAAATACTCCGATACTGGGTGAACAATTGACTTATAAATCACAACAAGAGAAAATGGGATCCTTAAAGCCTTTGGTAGTTATAAAATGAAGCCCAGGAGTGAATATGCCCTTCCAGTTGCGTGAACAATGTGCTCATAAGATAAGGACTTAGGGAAGGAGACATGATAACACCCAGGTCTTTGACCTTAGAAATCTTTGCCAAGACAGTATTATCGATAATGTATCAAAGTTAAGGCAGTGCGTTGACCGTCTGAAAGTAATAACATAAACATGGTACTTAATAATGACGTATTAAGTACCATAGCATTACTCTGGCACCTGTTAACAACACTTCAAAGTGTTCTCAGTGAAAAATCAATCATTATTCTTATATAATTTTATTACAGCATCAGAACGTCCCTATACGTACCAGTATAATAGAATAAATAAATAAATAATATAATATGTTTTTATTTCATATTACTCACTATTTTCCTCGAATTAACTATCCTGTGGTAATATAGATAGACATTTAATTAAATAAGCGCAGTCTTATTTAATCTTATTAATCTGTAAGGTTTTATCTTGAATTATCGAACTTCGTGAGTTGCAGAAATTGATTTCAAGCATTGATTATATACGTATATAACGAATATAATCAAAGGCTATAGTCTCTAACCCAAAGATCTTATGTCACTGCTTGTGGTGCCATCTACAACACTAAATTTTCTCTTTCACTTTTCCCTTCTGCTCAGCTTGTCTGCTGCAAATAACTTAAATTAGGATACCGGTTGCATCAAATCGTTAATTAGTTAATATATTTCTCAATAGACGTCTAACATTGTAAGTTATTCAATATATTTTATTTAATTCTTTTAAGAATTTGTCAAATAGAACTGTTGTGTATTATAGGAACATAAGCATGAACATAGGTCTCTTTCTCTAAGGGACTAGAAAGTTGGCCTTATGGGCCTTATGAATGAAGATTGGTCTGGGCGCATTTTATAATCTTAATTATCATTGAATTAAGTAAATCTAAATCTTAACCCTCGAACTGGCAGTTGAATCTCACCAAACTGGCAGACGTTTTTTAGCTGTTTTGCAGACTGCTATTAAATCAGTCTATAATAAATTTTGCAGATTATATTAAGATCAGTAAAAAATATTTATTATCAGTAAATATGCTTATGTGTGGTATTATTGCAATCATAAAGCTTTGGGCTATTATATAAAAAATATAAATCATCAAAATAAAAAATAATAAATTTTTTTTGAAATGAACTTTGAAAAAGATTTTCTAAAATCAAAAGTGGGTGGGGGTATAACTAGCAAACAATGTTGTAATAATAAAACCAAAAATCCAAAATAGCCAAAATATTCCAAATTTGATGAAGTTTCATAAAATATATACATAATGTATGATTCATGTATAAATAAATTTATTATATCTCAAAAACCGCATATGGAACACAAAACTGTAAATTTGTTACCACGGAAACAGTTTCTTTCAAAAAATGTCAACAAATATTGTATAAACATTACAGATGTCTAATTAACACTAAAATTTAGAGAAATACATGCTCTACACAATAATATAACATCGCGCACACCTATGCACTATAATAAATGAAAAACGGCGGCGAAAAATCAAGTGCGGTAAACCGCATTATGCCAGGAAGAGGGTTAAAGTCTGTGACAATTTTTGTTACCAAATCAGAATTGACGCTTTATTTTTTCATGATTTGACATTAGGCCTGTAATACTATAACTACTTAGGTCTGGGTGCTCTCTTGGAGGCATTTTTTCTTCAATTAGTGAATTTGAGGTTGAAATAAGGGTGATTTGTGTTAAAGGGTACGATCATTATTGTCACTAGCATAAAGGTTAATTTACTCACAAGAAATCCCAGCATTTTCTAATAGGCTATGCAGATTTTAATAGTCGCTAATCTTTACTTTTTTATCTACTAGTGGGTAGAATCAGGTGTATATTTTTTGGTAACGTACTTTGTATTCTTCGAAAACAACATTTAGGCAACTACAACAAAAGTTGCAAATTATTAATTTTGGAAAATGTTGCTTTTCGATGTTTGGCCATATATCTAGTATCTTTAATGATGTTTCATAATTTGATGTACTTTTTCATGCTGAATACAAATTTAAAAATGTTGGTCCATGACAATTATTTCTCGAGATATGGCCTATCGTGGAGAAAATAATTCGGTGGCAAATCACCTTTAGTGGCCATGTGCACAATGATAATAGGAGGTATGACTACCAATTCTAAAATGAATTTGTGTAAATTAATGCCCGAAGCTTGTTACCCGATTTTAACGAAATACAAATTTTTGTTGAGTAAAAAGATAAGGATAAGTTAGGTTATGTTTGGTTAGATGAGTAAAAAGTTTATTTATCGGAATGAAAAATTAATTTTACTAGAAAACCAACTATGTAGGCCTAGTTGTGTTCAGCATAAGAAACATGTTAAATGGAAAAAAAAAAAAAAATAGCTAAAACATAGGCTTACACATTTTTTTAAAATTTGTTTTTTCACTAGCCTAACAGATTAAAAAGTAGTTTTTGATTTTTTGGTAAGAAACTAGTTTTCTAGAACTGAAATCAACCTTTTCAAAAAATATAAACTCATATTTCATAACTCTTTCAACAAGTAATTATATTTCAGAAGAGTGTAGGAGTAAGAGCATAGTTACCGAAATCCCTAAAATCTAAATTGATCCAGAAAATATTATGACCATAGAAAAACAAACAGATGTACTTACGCTGGATTAGAGAAGCTTAGGCTTTTAAGCAATATATATTTGTCTCTTCTCATACCCTTTTGAAGCCAATGGTAAATAACTTAGTACATTTTAGTAATATATAAAAATCCAACAATTTATTTCTGAAAAGGCAGAAATTATAATTTTCAACCTTCAATCAGGTATTCGATAAATTTTGAACAATATATCTGAATAGAAAATGTTTAGTAGCATGTATTTTTTCACATTTTTACAAAAACATGTAATTGTATAGCATGGTGACAAATTTAAGTTGTCATCATAAGTCTATCTAAGGTTTTTAATAACACAAGTATGTAAGAAAATATTAGTCAAGGAAACCTCCAGAATAAGAGTAAATGACATCAAGAATCTAGCAATTTAGTGCTCTTAGATCTGGTTAAAAAGAAACAGATGATATGCAGAATATGTGACACAGCATTGTGTCTTGTAGAATATCAGGGTAATGTGAACTCAAACAGGGCTCTGAACTGTACCATTTAAGAGTTTTGGTAGCAACAAAATATATGAAAAATTATTAACATGGAAAATTATACTATTCAAATTATTTGGACCTTAACTTTTAGAACACCAGAGTTAGAATAATTCTGTCATATTTAGAAAATTAAAAATGCTTTTTAAAACTCAGAAACTATGAGGTATAGAATGCTTAAATGTATATTCTTCAGCTTCAAAAGATCTCAACATGCCACATTACACGATGAGACCTTTTGAAAATTATTTTTATTGAAAGAAAAATTGTTTTTAAATCTCAAAAACGCCTTTATATTAAAAAAAATAAAGTGATAATTTTATACCAATAGGCTATTAGGAACCAAGATTCATAATGGGAGAACATTAAAAAAAAGTTATAATAAAACCCCAATAGTGCTTAGGGGCCTAAGCCAAATTCACTGTTATGTTGCGCATAAGTGATTTGATAATCTATTCTTTTATACCGGGTTTCCAAAAAAGAATGCCCTGATTTTGAATGGGTGTAATTTAAAAACTATTCAAGAAATTTAAACGATTGAAACGTCAAATTGAAGAGGAAAGATCAAAGTTTTGTTTTCCGTGTGGCATGGGAGTGAGCGTTGACCTTGGCATGCGCAGAATTGCTGCGCAGTGACAGGCCGCCATTGCCACAACACGCCCGCCAGTCATCAGTGCAATGTTCACCACGCAACAGAAGGCACAGTGTGTTCTGTGGTACGCAGAATTGAAATTGTTTGTTAGTGTGAAGCGTCGGTTTCGAGTGACGTATAAAGGCCTAAATCCGCCCGATGACAAAGCAATTCGTCGCTGGTTTAACCAGTTTCGTGAAACCGGGAGTGTGTTGAAAGGATATTCACCTGGCCGGCCAAAAACAAGTGATGACAAAGTCGAAGAAATCCGACAATCTTGCATTAGAAGCCCGAAAAAATCGACTGTTCGACGAAGCCTTCAGTTAAACATACCTAAATCGACTCTCCACGATGTTATTCATAAGAGATTGAGGCTCCATGCCTACAAAATTCAATTAAGACATGAGATTAAACCCGCCGATCGCCCCAAGCGAACAGACTTTGCTACTTTTATGCAGAATGAAATTGATGACAATCCTAATTTTCTGAAAAGAGTGCTGTTTTCAGACGAAGCAACATTTCACGCAAATGGTGTTTTAAATTGTCGTATTTGGGGTTCCCAACAGCCTAACATTGTGCAGGAACATGTACGTGATTCCCCAAAAGTGAACGTGTGGTGTGGGTTGCTGTATGACAAAGTTATAGGCCTTTTCTTTTTCGCCGAAAAAACAATTAATGGCATCATTTATCTAGATATGCAAGAACAATTTTTGTTTCCCCAAATTGATGATATTGAAGCACAAGGCGGTGAACGAGTAATTTTAATGCAAGACGGCGCGCCGCCTCATTACCTTATATTAGTGCGCGATACACTGAACAACAAGTTTCCAAATGGTTGGATAGGCAGGGGTGCGCCCATTCCCTGGCCTCCCAGGAGTCCTGATTTGACCCCTTTGGACTTTTTTCTTTGGGGCTACGTAAAGAACATTGTTTATGCCGAAAAGATTTGGGACTTGCCACATCTGCGTGCGCGAATTTCGGCAGCGATCGCTACTGTTACACCTGAGATGCTGCACAACACATGGCGAGAAATCGAATACCGATTTGATATCTGCAGAGGAACAAACGGAGCACACATCGAAACATATTAAGGTATGAGAAAAAAACTTTGTTCTCTTCTCTTCAATTTGACGTTTTAATCGTTTAAATATCTTGAATAGTTTTTAAATTACACCCATTCAAAATCAGGGCATTCTTTTTCGGAAACCCTGAATATTAGCATTAGTATTCTATGACCATAAATTTTTATTTATAATTTTATTTAAACTATATTTAGATTTAAAATCATGCATGTAATACAAATTTAGCACAACCATTTGTTATTCTATAGCAATTTGCCTTAATTGGAGACAAACATTCAAACTTTGAATACCATCTATAACCAGTTATTAACTTTTTTTGTAAATAACAATATTTTCTCAAGCCAACAGTTTGGTTTTAGATCTGGAAAAAGTACTTGTGATGCTGCCACAGAATTTGTTTGACACAATCAATTATGACATTTTATTGTCTAAGCTTTGTTTTTACGGATATGATGAGTTAACTTTCAAATCCTTATATATAATATGTGAAGCAGGTTTTTGTCAAGGCAATTATTTCTTGACCAATTTCAATGGTTGAGGTGTCAAAAAACTTGTCTCTGTTCGTAGTTGTGCAATAAGTGTTAATTCTTTAATGTTTTCACCCTGAAGGGTTTGGGAAGCCCTCAATGGGTTTTTGACCGTAAGGTGGTTCCTTTCTTCTCCCCTAAGCTCTCTACACCATATACTAGCGGTTCACTTCATCATTTTGAACCCTTCTAGATTCATGAAGAACCACATTTCTTTTGTTTTGTTTGCCTTACATCTCGATCATATTTTACTATTGCAAGGTACCTACTTTATATGATGTAATAATGTATAAAAAAAGAGTCAACAAATACAAAAATCAGTGTTAATACTTGTGTACAGTTTCATAGGGTGTTCACAGAACCAGTGAACCTACAGCACGAGCTGCCACTGCAACAAGGTCAGGACTTGTTCTGCTTCAAAGTACTAATATATTTTAAAACTGACTATTATAGATTCACCATCATAAACCAAATTATTTTTTAGCGATGATATCAAACATTTCAGGTAAAATGGCACCTCCTACTTTTGGTGATTTGGGAAAGAACGCCCGTGATGTTTTTGGCAAAGGATACCATTTCGGTCTTTGGAAGCTTGATCTCAAAACAAAAACTACCTCAGGAGTTGAGTTTTCTTCAGGAGGTGTTTCGAACCAAGAAACTGGAAAGGTTTTTGGTACTCTGGAAACCAAATACAAATTAAAGGAATATGGTAAGGTGTTTCATTTTTTGAAATAATTATAAAGCATTAAAAACTAAAAAAGTATTTTGTCTTTTAATAATTATATCTGGGACAATTATTTAATAATGTGTGTCATAACTCAGTTTGTTGTATAATAATCGTAATAGGTAATCTTTATTGTCTTGACTTAATAAAAATGTATTAGACATACAATATATTAATAGTAAATTATTATAAAATAAATATAATATAATTATAAAATAAAAATATTAAAAAAGGAGTAAAAATAGTTGGTTTTATTCTAACAGTTATTGAAATTTAAAATCTTCAATTTGATATACACAATTTTTGGTCAAGTAATTTTTTGATGTTTTCTTGAAAGTATCTTCTTTTAGATTTATAATATGTATTGGTAATTTATTAATAGATTTTCAAATATTTGACATCTCAAATATTTCTGACAACTTAGGTTTGTTAAACTTAAGGACCGCAAGGAACAGGTCCGTAGACGGCAGGTAAGGTTGAATCCAGAGGGCCCAGTCTCTCAGGGGACCTGGTTCTGAAAGGGTAATGAAAACTATATTGGTATTATTGTTTGTAAATATGTTGGATATCAGAAAACTGAAAATGGCAGGCTCAGAGCTAGTAATAAGGATAAATTATCATATACAATAAATATTTGAAAGTACAAATATGTGGTGTTGTGGTCTAGCAGTGGACTTTTAAACTAAACCAAAGAAATTAAATTTAATTAATTTCAAACCTAGAAGTTCTTTCTCTTACCTAACCTAAATATAAACTTGATAAACCAAGAGACTTTCCACATAAACTTAACCTTATCTAGTGTTTTGATGACATAGTACATTTACCGTTGTAGAGTTCGTTATGTAAATGTGCGTAGTTTGTTCCATGACAACTGAACATGTGATTTTGTAGAATAAAGTTAATTCATAATCTTTCAATTTCATATAATTTTGTTAATTTAACAATTTAGTGCTTATTGGCATGACACGATGGACAAGTAAAGACTTTTTCCTTTACTGAAAATATACATTGTTGTGCATGTAGCATATACATTGCAAAGTGATTTGCATAACGAGCCATGTGACTGTCCTTATTCATTACATAATTGGTTTATATTTTTTTGGTACTGCTAATAATAGTTTAAAGGATTTTATGATAGCAAAGTTAGTAAAAAAATATTATTAATCTTTTTTGATATTAAACTAGTACAGAAAGAACAAAATAAATGAAAATAAACAATGGAAAGATAAACCCCACATGAGAACTTAGAGCTATGAATTTACGACCAATGCTCTTATTTAAATAAAATACAAAAATAATTGTACAAATGAAGCCATGTGAATTTATATTTTTTTCTTTTAAGGAGCGTCCGCTAAATGTAAGCATCTCACGCGCACAGAAGAATCATATATGTCTGCGTGGTACTACTTTATTAATAGTTATTCTATAATTTTAACCATGGAAATTAGAGAAATATTTGCATTAATTAGAATTCAAATTTACACAGAATAATGACAAGTTATATAACTAGACAATGGTAATTAACAAGATTTCATCACAATGTAAACTGACTCTGCAACTTAGACAAGACACGAATTGGTGATTCTTGTTTCAAATTGTTCTACATTTACATAATGTATTTGTTCTATTTCATTTGGCAACCACCGCAGTATTGAATGGGCAACAAAAATGGATTCATCGCATTTATAGATTTGATTAATTTTGGATTAAAAAATCCTTCATTACTAGCATGTTTTATTTCATAAGTATGAAATGATCTAGAATAATAAAATAAAACTATAAAAACATATATACGACATTCTCACCTGGATCCAATTTTATGGCCAAATCATTGCAAAGTAACAATGTACGTTTGTTTTTAAATTTAACATTGTATATTATGTTAGTGGTCACTCTGGAATAAATACGGTTCATTAAAAAAGAGACCATAATTAAATAAAAACTGTGAGGGGGATTTTTACACATTTTTCATACTACACTAAGCAATGATATTCGTCGATAATTTGCAACCCACCACCTTTAAATAATGGAATCACTAGATATTTTTAAAATGTTAGATAATATGCCATTATTTTGATACTATCCAATAATGGTACCTTGAAACTGTACATAATTACTTTTGATTACATCAGCAAAAATGTTATCACCCCCTGTGTTGAGGTCCTACATAGTTCTTTAACTCACTTCGTAAGCTGCTGCTTAATGACTGGGTTAGTGACGAAGGCAAAACTCAACATCCTTTCTGTATTTTGCTTTGTTTATCACAAAATCTGCGGCTGGTACTTTCTTGGCCAAATCTTCCTCAACACTTACAAAGTAATTCTTTCATTCATTTGCATTTGTCTTTACTATCCAGTGTGTGCGGCTTTTGGGCCAGCTAGCACAATCTTCCAAGGTCCCTGTCTCAAGAGGGACTATGGTATATTGTTAATAACGTAGTTCTCTCCCTGCCAACCAACATATTGAATTTGTGATTAGCATAACAAACAATGCCATCATGATTGGATTACTACTATGTAACTGCTCTTTTAAAAACTTAAATGACTACTTTTCAATTCTGACACATATTTTATATTACTAATAAAATATAAATTAATAAAATTAAATTAATTAAAAATTAATAAAATTGTCAGTTTATTCTACACTGATGAGTGATTAGAATAAAAATAGTTCATTAAAATAATCTATTCTATGAAATGTTTCTTTACTTTAGATCATAATAATCATTACTTTGAAACATAATCTTACCTCTTTAAATTATAAAAATTAAATTCTTCAAAAGATTATAAATTTATTTTAAGAATATTTGCTAAAATAAATAAATGTTTTCTAGTTGATATGTAAATATAATTAAGATGAAGAACTAAATTTACAGATAAAAAATAAATAAATTGAAGGCTTAAGATAATTTTACTACTGTTACTAAGTATTGAAGTTGTATTTAATATGAATAAGACTGTACCTTCATGAACACCCTACTGCGGCTGTCACTAATACCAATATAAACTTTTTATCATGATATTATTGATGTCATTACATGTTTTTAATCAAGGTTATACATGTTATAATGTATAATACTTTATTATACAGTAAATATTCCAACTTTATTATTTATGAGTTTCTTTTTAAAGTATTAAAATTAAAAAGGCAAATTATATGTGATGTTTAGTGTTACAAGTGGTGCTCATGGCATGGCACCAAGTATAAAACTGATACTACTTTATACAGTTGGTCCAGCCTAAAGGTGTTTGTGACCTTGAGAAGAGTATACTTATTAGAAGCAAGACAAAGCGGAGTACTTTTCTAAAAACGTAATACTTATCAACTGATTGAAAAAGAGAAAATATTAGTTTTCGGTATAATAGAAATGAACCTTTAAATAGCTATTTTTTCATTCATTTTATTTCTAAATATTACTGTCTTAACTCTAATTTGTTGTAACTAATTATTACTGTTTTGAATTTTCTGTTTGGAAAGTTATTTTTGTTAATTAGCAGTTCCAAAAGACATTTCTAATAAACATTATTTACTGTTAACTGTTAGTAACATTTGAATAGTGGTAATTTAACACTTATTTATTTAAATCATGTCAATTAGATAAAGAAAACATCTGGTTTTGACGTACTAAAAATATGTGGTCAATGTCTTTTTTTTGTAACATCTGAGTGTTATGACATAATATTATTGAGTAATAAATGAAACTTTAATATTTTTTTTGGAATGTGTAAAATATTTATTTAGTCTATGGAAGCAAAAATGAAATAATTATACATCGTGAGAATGGTTAGTATAGTCGAGTCTGCGAGCACGGTTAGAGAGGGTAAAATGGAATGTAATCTGAAGAGATGCAATGAAGTCAGGCATAGAAATGGTTATTATAATGGGAATTGTTTGTTTTAGGTGTAACTTTTACGGAGAAATGGAATACAGACAATATCCTGGTGACCGAAGTCAGTGCCCAAGATTTCATGAAAGGAGTCAAAGTATCTTTTGATACATCATTTAAACCTCAAACAGGGTAAGTTAACATGAAAATATCTAATAAATATAGCAATACAGTTTTGTTTATATCTTTAAAGAATATAATGTAAATTTTTTTTAAATCTGAGAACCTTATCAAACTCAATACCAACAATCATCAACAATAATTTTGTTGTCAATAACAATTTTTTGAAAATAAAAAAAGAGTAGTAGTTAAAATAGATTTTTTAAGACATAAAGGAAGAGCCGATGATAATGATGTTATGTTGATTATAACAAAACCTATAAAACACCAAACCACATACTTATTTAAAAAAATAATAAATTTGAAATTTTATATGAAGTTTTTTTAAAAGCTGTTTTTATTATTTTTACGAGAGTTGGGATAAATTGTTTCATGTATTGTTGTAAGAAATATGGAAAACATTTTTCTTAATACAACATTGAATCTGTTTGAGTAATAGTAAACATTTTTGTAAATAGCTAAAAAAACAATAATATAGTGAATTTTAATCAAAATAAAAATAATTGTTGCATTTCAGTAAATTTTAGGTTTTATATTTGACATTTTATTTTACCAGTGCATGACTATCTTACAAAATGCTAGAGACTTCCATAGTAAAAAACTTGACAAGAATGATTGTTGTAAAACATCAACTTCAATCATATCAGTAAACTTGATAGAAATAGAACATACATTCCTTTTTCTATTAACATTTGTTATTTCTGTTTGGTGGTTTGTTTTCAATCATTTCTAGGATGATGAATGTTACCGAATTTTGAATGTTAATATCGAGTTATGAATGTTTATATTGAGTTTTGTAGACAATTTTTTAAATGATTTGTTTGTGTGTTCGCGTTTTAATTGTTACAATAGTAGAATTTATTACAGTTGAACTTGGTTATAACGTCATTGAAGGGACCACGCAATTAATGACGCTATATCAGAGTGACACTATAAAAGAGGTGCCTAAATTATAATGTTTAAAAAGGAAAATAGAAGAAGACACGAATTCTACATGAAATAAATACATTTAATGTTTAAAAATACGTAAATCCTAAACAAATGCGTCAATAAACAACATGGTAGGTTCTATGCAAGTATATTATTTAATAAAAATCAATCAAAGTTATCAAAATGTAATAAGTTGCAATATGTAAAAACTTAGGTAAAACAACATTTAAGTATGTATATAGGAAAAATTAAAATATAAATCAATTTTAAATTCAATATTAATTTGGTATAATATGCAATTAATAAAAATGTGTAACTTACATTAAGAGAACGTTAGCATGAAGTTCTACTGCCGAAAGAAGTCTGTTATTTTCTTCTGCACAATCTTTTCTGAAAAGTAAATTTTCTGCGTGGTTTTGTGGAGAAGTTGAGCAGCGTCAATTACACTGGTTGATGTGTCTCTGAAGCGGTAGAATCGACGAAGTGTCTCCGCTGATTTAAGAGCTTCTTCTAGTGTCAGACAGACTTCTTCTCCTTCTTCTTCTTCACCTTCATCTTCTTCTTCGGCATTTTCTTTGACCTCCATATTCTGAACCTCATCCACAATTTCTGCTTCACTAAGGATTTGAAATGTTTCAATCTGATCGTCGACAGTTTCATAAACATCAAGATTAACTCCAAGACCATTTTCGTTGACATTGAACTTTTTTATCGATTCTGAAAGTGGCAACACATCATATTCGTTATCATCTGGGATAGGATATGACAGTTTTGCTTTTCTAAAGCATCTCGATATGGTCCTTGGCGTCACTTTGCTCCAAGCATTGTCAAGAAATTGAATGCCATCCAAGACTGTTATGTTAACTGGTGTTGCAGTGTCCATACAGAAGATAATCTTTTTCAAAAGCTGCTTGCGGTAGTGGTTATTTAGGCTTCTGATAACCCCTTGATCCATGGGCTGCAAGACACTTGTACAGTTAGCTGGGAAGAACACCAGATTAATGTTTGTAAATTTAACTTTGGGTGGGCCGCGCAGTTGTCAACGAGAAGAAGGATTTTCCTATTTTTAGATGCCAATTCCATATCCCATTTCCTGAGTTCATCCTCAAAAATAGCAGAAGTCATCCAGGCTTTTTTATTGGCTGTGTAATTCACTGGAAGTTTTTTAACGTTCTTGAAACATCTAGGTTTAACGCTTTTCCCAATAACCAAAAGCTTCCTCCTTTCTCTTCCAGTCATGTTTGCACAAACTAGAGCGGTCACTCTTTGTTTGGACAACTTCCCGCCAACACCAGAGCGTTTTTTCTGGTGTTAATTTATAAAACAATCCAGTTTCATCAGCGTTAAAAATGTCCTCATCCTTGTATGGTTGCCGAACAACTGGCCAAACTTCTTTCAACCAATCACCAGTGACTGCCAGATTGACAGATTTCGCCTCTTCACAAATCTTAGCAAACGAAATCGAGTGTCTAGCTTTAAATCGATCCAACCAGCCGTTGGAACACGTAAAATTAGCTCCAAACATCTTCCCAAAATGCTCATCTTTCTCCTTTAAAACTATTGTTTACGGTGATATCTGCACTGCGACATTGCTTAAACCATTTTAGTAGAGCAGCATCAATGTCAATGTGTCCACACCCTCGTATCCGTTTGACATTTTCACCATCTTCTTTAAACGCCTTCAAAATTTTATTCTGGTTTTTTAAAATCGAACCAACAGTTGAATTCACAAACCCGAACTCCCAGCACACATCTGCTATCTTTCGCCCCTCCTCACAAGCCCTAATGACACGTACTTTTTCCTTAGTCGGCAAAACTTTCCTCTTAACACTTGCCATGATTTTAATAAGCAGGCAAATTAAAATAAGAAAACCATAACAAGAAATAAACTTTTTAAAACATGAAACAACAAAACAAAGACCAAGACTTAACAAAACAAACAACAGCAAGCGAACTGACGATACGCGCACGTGGACGTGGATGGTTGACTGTGACGGGAAGTGGTAGACAGGGCTGAAGGACGGGTTTTGGACGTCAATGACCTGACACGGATTCGTCCGCCCGCCCGCGTCCGTCTCGGGAATTCCGGCTAGGGGTTGGAGCTGTGATTTATGAGGGGGATAGGGTAGGCGGCGGCGGGTGAGGGGGCTCAGTTGAGCGGTTTGGTGGCGCGAGGGAAAGTGTCCCGTCTTAAAAATAGACAGGGTGCGTGGCGAAACAATGCCCAGCCCCATCACCCGTCTTTCTGAGAAGTCTCTTTGATGCCCTTGGTCAGACTTTGTTGACGTTATATGCGAGGTTCAGGAATTTATTGACGATACAACCAGGCTTTTTCCAATGCATTTTAAATGTGGTTTGGCGGGACTCTGGATTGAATGACGTTATATCCGTGTTGACTTTACGGCCGAGGCCGTTATAACCAAGTTCGACTGTATTTGTTAAATAAAAAAATCATAACAAGCTGCTTTCCTATCCCTAGTATCCAGAGCATTGGGTCAGAATTATGAAGAGCCTACAAACAATGTACACACAAATAAATCCAAGGGGGTTGGAAAATGAGCTTCTGCAACATTTTGGAATATCTTGAATGGACAGCAGGATATTTAATAAATAAACTTTTTGCATACAAGGTTAAAGTAGAAAGATTAGTAGATCTGATTTTTATAAAAAACTCTCTAAATAGTGGTATTTTACAAAATACTTGAATAATTGCAGATTCACAAGCTATTACAGAAGGACCTGAGAAAAAACAAAAGTTGTCTATGTTCTATCAGCTATCTATGTGTTTTTTAATCAAACATTTTGAGATGTTAATTCATGATTAAATTATAGTGATTCTTTATGACTGGTCAACTGGTTTTATTGGTTTCAATAAAGCTAAATCTGTTTTTAATGTGACAGATCAACGGTTCATTTAATAATTCATTTATTGCATATAGCCAATTGCAATACAAACACCACAAATACAATAATATTTTAGGCGTAAATCAATAAAACATACTATTATGAGAATGAGTTTTTTATACCTCTTCTAACTTGAGTATAGAAACTCTTTAGATGTTGTTCAATTCTGTATGGAGAGGATTTAAATAGTTATTTTATATGAAGGCAGATTTAACATTCTCTTCAAAATGTTTTTGTCAAGTTATGTCTATTTAATGTTATAAGACTAAACAAACACTCCAGTAAATAATTTTTTAATTTCGTAAGGCCTTTCAGTAACAAAGTTACCATCTTCACACACACATAATAATGGTAACTTTGTTACTGAAAGGCCTTACGAAATTAAAAAATTATTTACCTGAGTGTTTGTTTGATCTTATAACATTAAATTATTTATATATCCAGTAAGAAACGAGTTTGAAGAATGATTAATGTCAATGTTTATTTGCACAGTCAAAATTTGATACATAGGAAATAAATTTAGCCTGCTGATTTTGGCAAATTAAATAAGCTTGATTTTTCCTTTTTTCAGAGACAAGTCACTAAAGGCCAAGACTGAATACAAAAATCAGACAGTTACTGCTAACTGTGACTTTGATTTTAAGGCAGGAGCTCCTGTTGTTAATGCATCAGCAGTCCTTGGTTACAATGGTTAGTATTTTTATTTATATCCTTGAGTTATTCTCATTTTAAGTTCTATTTAAGTGTTAATTTATGTGAATTATTCAAAGTCAACTTACTCAAAAGAAACCATATAATTTTTTGTAAAATCATTACAAGAATTATTGACAGTCCACTGCCCTTTACAATGTAGCAACATTTTATGTTTGTATTAATCTTAAATCACCTAGAGTTTAGAAAGTGCCAAATACAGTAGAAATTATTGTTCATGGTTAATATTCTCTACAATGTAGCAACGTTTCATGTTTTTATTATTCTTTAAATCACCTAGAGTTTAGAAAGTTCCAAACACAGTAGACATTATTATTCATGGTTAATATTCTCTACAATGTAGCAACGTTTCATGTTTTTATTATTCTTTAAATCACCTAGAGTTTAGAAAGTTCCAAACACAGTAGAAATTATTATTCATGGTTAATGTTCTCTACAATGTAGCAACGTTTTATGTTTTTATTATTCTTTAAATCAGTGGTTCTCAACCTGGGGGGCGCGCCCCCCTGGGGGGGCGTAGAGAATTTCAGGGGAGGCGTGAGGGTACAAAGAAAACAAATTAAAAAATATATATTTTGTTAAAAAACAAAAACTTTCAAAACCATCAAATAAACGTTCGTATTTAAATATATCTGGATTTTTATTTTGCATCCCAGCTTTTGCTAACGTAGAGTTAGCATCGTCAGTTTCATAATTTCACTGTTCTAACTTGAACCAACTAATTAATGACTGGATGGGAGGCGTGAGCTATTTTCAGTGTTCAAAGGGCCACCTTGTAGCACCGTACAGTGGTACTGACCCACCCGCCCACCCGTACACGTACAGTGGTACTGGTACACGTACAGTGGTACTGACCCACCCGCCCACCCATACACGTACAGTGTAAATATGACCACGCCATCCCATGCAGTTAAGTGGTATTGACCACCGAATGCACACATACAGTACAGTCTCTGACCCACCTCAGCGGAAGGGCCTACACTAATGTGCATTACCTACCACCCACCCTATACGACAAGGTTTTGACCAGTCTACCACCACCATTACGATGTTACATGGTTTGATGATCCCATAAGACTGACACGAATACAGCGTTACGAGTTGGGGGTTGGCTAACTTAAACCGGTCAACCCGATTACAGTGTCAGTAATTTGCACCGGCCCCACAAACACGTGCTTAGACTGAGAATGGACACAGCCATACTATGCATTGAGACCATACTAGCAGACCTACCCATACACATAGCAAGTGGGAGACCGCTCAACATTATTATGTAAGTAGGCAATAATTTATCACTCACCCAATATACACTTACGAATTGATGATGATGTACACACGCAAAACCATATCAGTGCATAGTGATATCGGAGAAATTTTTCCTTCATGAAGATTTAACATTTGAATGGAATCAAGTTAACGCGCATTAATGTCTTCGTTGTAGTGAAAGACTACAAACTTTGGACGTTTTCAACTAAAGTTATAAAAATCACATATACGAAATTCTCGAGGTACCAGTATTTATTATGCCAATGTAACATCGTATTTCATCCTGTCAGTCTGTCGCAACAGTGCAATATCTATCCGCAACACCATACAACGTTACATTACAGTGCAACACCCACATATACATACAGTGAGCCCATGCACTGTACAAATTGTATTTACACCGAACTCACAATGCACCGCACCACAACACTACAGTGTATTGAATTGGTAAAATAAATAATATATAATTTTTTAATAGGCCACGAGACAGCTATTCAGTGGCAAGTGATGGCTCCTATTTTTATGTTCTATAGGATAGTTGCACTGAATCACCTGCGCAGGGCTAGATGCCTTATTATGTATATTTTACAATAAGTTTAACAAAAACCCGCTCATCCATACACGTACAGTGGTATTGACCCACCCGCCCACGTACGTAATGCCCCCCCATGTTGAATGAGACAATAAAGTCAGCTTCACTCTGATATGCCACATGATGTGAAGCTGACTACATACCCACCCGCCCGTACTATAAATACAACTCAATATTTGTAGTACACCCACCAATACACCTACAGAAGTATTGACCCACCCGCCTACCCATACACGTACAGAGGTATTGACCCACCCACCCACCCATACACGTACTGTGGTAATGACCCACCCGCCCACACATCCACGTACTGTGGTAATGACCCATTCGCCCACCCATATACGTACAGTGGTATTGACCCACCCGTCCGGCTATACACGTACAGAGGTATTGACCCACCCGCCCACCCATACACGTACTGTGGTAATGACAGTAACACTGTTCGTGTATGGGCGGGCGGGTCGGTCAATACCAATGTTTGTGTGTGGGTGGGTAGGTCAGTAACACTGTTCGTGTATGGGCGGGTGGGTGGGTCAATACCAATGTTTGTGTGTGGGTGGGTGGGTGGGTCAAAGATAGTACGTCTTTCTTTAAATGAGCCACTTTGATCTAGAAAGTTCCAGAAATGGGGTCTAGATGTGTCTCGATTACCATGTAGAAGGTACTAGAGATGACTGACAGTATCGTACTATTTGAAAACTTCGAGACACTTTAAGGACCAGAAGCAATTTGCAGAGTAAAGAGATTTGTTTACATTGTGCTGTTTATGCTTAACACATTGTTTTCCTGTTGTTTTTATTTTTCGTCTTTAAAGGTCACACACAACATTGGGTTATGCCACTGTACGTGTATGGGTGTGTGGGTGGGTTAATGCCACTGTACGTGTATGGGTGGATGGGTGGGTTAATGCCACTGTACGTGTATGGGTGTGTGGGTGGGTTAATGCCGCTGTACGTGTATGGGTGGGCGGGTGTGTCAATGCCACTGTACGTGTATGGGTGGGCGGGTGGGTCAATGCCACTGTACGTGTATGGGTGGGCGGGTGGGTCAATGCCACTGTACGTGTATGGGTGGGCGGGTGGGTCAATGCCACTGTACGTGTATTGGTGGGCAGGTTGGTCAATGCCACTGTACGTGTATTGGTGGGCGGGTGGGTCAATGCCACTGTACGTGTATATTCAATGTCACTGTACGTGTATGGGTGGGCGGGTGTGTCAATGCCATTGACACTGTGCATTTTTTAAGTTTTTTAGCAAATTAAAAAGCAGTTCATCTTAGGTTTTAAGCACGGTTCAAAGCCAGTGCTAAAAGGTTGAGAACCGCTGCTTTAAATCATCTAGAGTTTAGAAAGTTCCAAACACAGTAGAAATTATTGTTCATGGGTAATATTCTCTACAATGTAGCAACGTTTCATGTTTTTATTATTCTTTAAATCACCTAGAGTTTAGAAAGTTCCAAACACAGTAGAAATTATTGTTCATGGTTAATGTTCTCTACAATGTAGCAACGTTTCATGTTTTTATTATTCTTTAAATCAACTAAAGTTGAGAAAGTTCCAAACACAGTAGAAATTATTATTCACGGTTAATGTTCTCTACAATGTAGCAACGTTTCATGTTTTTATTATTCTTTAAATCAACTAAAGTTGAGAAAGTTCCAAACACAGTAGAAATTATTATTCACGGTTAATGTTCTCTACAATGTAGCAACGTTTCATGTTTTTATTATTCTTTAAATCATCTAGAGTTTAGAAAAGTTCCAAACACAGTAGAAATTATTGTACATGGTTAATATTCTCTACAATGTAGCAACATTTCATGTTTTTATTATTCTTTAAATCATCTAGAGTTTAGAAAGTTCCAAACACAGTAGAAATTATTATTCATGGTTAATATTCTCTACAATGTAGCAACGTTTCATGTTTTTATTATTCTTTAAATCACCTAGAGTTTAGAAAGTTCCAAACACAGTAGAAATTATTATTCATGGTTAATATTCTCTACAATGTAGCAACGTTTCATGTTTTTATTATTCTTTAAATCACCTAGAGTTTAGAAAGTTCCAAACACAGTAGAAATTATTATTCATGGTTAATATTCTCTACAATGTAGCAACATTTCATGTTTTTATTATTCTTTAAATCACCTAGAGTTTAGAAAAGTTTCAAACACAGTACAAATTATTGTACATGGTTAATATTCTCTACAATGTAGCAACATTTCATGTTTTTATTATTCTTTAAATCATCTAGAGTTTAGAAAGTTCCAAACACAGTAGAAATTATTATTCATGGTTAATATTCTCTACAATGTAGCAACGTTTCATGTTTTTATTATTCTTTAAATCACCTAGAGTTTAGAAAGTTCCAAACACAGTAGAAATTATTATTCATGGTTAATATTCTCTACAATGTAGCAACGTTTCATGTTTTTATTATTCTTTAAATCACCTAGAGTTTAGAAAGTTCCAAACACAGTAGAAATTATTATTCATGGTTAATATTCTCTACAATGTAGCAACGTTTCATGTTTTTATTATTCTTTAAATCACCTAGAGTTTAGAAAGTTCCAAACACAGTAGAAATTATTATTCATGGTTAATATTCTCTACAATGTAGCAACATTTCATGTTTTTATTATTCTTTAAATCACCTAGAGTTTAGAAAAGTTTCAAACACAGTACAAATTATTGTACATGGTTAATATTCTCTACAATGTAGCAACATTTCATGTTTTTATTATTCTTTAAATCATCTAGAGTTTAGAAAGTTCCAAACACAGTAGAAATTATTATTCATGGTTAATATTCTCTACAATGTAGCAACGTTTCATGTTTTTATTATTCTTTAAATCACCTAGAGTTTAGAAAGTTCCAAACACAGTAGAAATTATTATTCATGGTTAATATTCTCTACAATGTAGCAACGTTTCATGTTTTTATTATTCTTTAAATCACCTAGAGTTTAGAAAGTTCCAAACACAGTAGAAATTATTATTCATGGTTAATGTTCTCTACAATGTAGCAACGTTTCATGTTTTTATTATTCTTTAAATCACCTAGAGTTGAGAAAGTTCCAAACACAGTAGACATTATTATTCATGGTTAATGTTCTCTACAATGTAGCAACGTTTCATGTTTTTATTATTCTTTAAATCACCTAGAGTTGAGAAAGTTCCAAACACAGTAGACATTATTATTCATGGTTAATGTTCTCTACAATGTAGCAACGTTTCATGTTTTTATTATTCTTTAAATCACCTAGAGTTGAGAAAGTTCCAAACACAGTAGAAATTATTATTCATGGTTAATGTTCTCTACAATGTAGCAACATTTCATGTTTTTATTATTCTTTAAATCACCTAGAGTTTAGAAAGTTTCAAACACAGTACAAATTATTGTTCATGGTTAATGTTCTCTACAATGTAGCAACATTTCATGTTTTTATTATTCTTTAAATCACCTTGAGTTGAGAAAGTTCCAAACACAGTAGAAATTATTGTTCATGATTAATGTTGTACTCCTGATCCATCTACAACGTGGAAAAATTTATAAATATTGTGAACTTTGCAAACTGACATTATAAATATATTGACGCTATTACTGATCTTTGCAACCAAGTAAATAAAGTATATTGTCTATAATAACCCATTATATTTTAGAATTGTTAGTTGTATTAAAAGATAGAAAGTTCAACTAGCTTACCAGATATTAAAAAGTATTACAACTTCTTCATTTATTCATATAATATCATCTTGATGTGGTGGCGCATTGGCTAAAGCTTTGGAATGCAAATTATTTTGTTTAAGGTTCAAATCCCCAACTGAGCTGATGGTTGGTTGAATGGCCATCAAATGAATAAAATTCCTGCTCATGTCGAACGCCAATGTTAACTATGAAAAACAGCAATTCCCATGGCAATTATAGGAGGAAAAACCAGAAATGCACACAAAGTTCTTATATTTATTATCAGGGAAGGGGCTAACGATAATTTATTATTATTACAAAACGCCTTTAGGGGAAGAGGGGGATTTTTGACAGTGTTATACACTGTTAAGAGGGAGGGTTTCTATGGATTTTAATATGCATTAAAATGGATGACAAAAGTTGGAAGGGGAATTGGTGACAGCGTTACGTAATTTTTGAGGGGAGTTGGCTATTAACGTTTTAAATCCGTTAAAAGAGGGGGGTTGATAAGCCCGATTTTAGCGTTAAGTAATTTAGGGACGGCCCCGAAGAGAATGGCTTTAGACTGAGAGGATGGTAGAAAGCTTTTACTTTGTTAACTGATTAGACAATGTATAGAAGAAATACATATTCAATCTGATAGCTATCAGATTGGAGAGGTTTAGGATTAATTAGGATAAGATGCAAATATATTTATCACTTACACTCCATAAGTGATAGTCATCTTTAGAAATTAGACATGAGTGAATGTAACTACGCAGGGTAAAGGAGTATTCTTGTTCATGAATGTTTCAGTGAAGATATATTGGCAGAAAATAGTTTTCACAATACCAATAAAATTGAAGAAAGACATATAAAGGTAATATAACCCGATGCCATTAAATGTTAGATCATGTTCGTGTGAGTGTGGTAAGACGACATAACGTCAGAGTTGGTATGATTTGCAATTCATTCTTATATTTAGTATATCCATAAAAAAAATCAGACATCAATCACAGACAAATTCTAAGAGCAGTAAGGTAAAACAAACAATACTACTCTTCCACACATAACTACGGCTATCCTTGGCAATCCCCAAATTGCTTACTCATCACTGTCCTGACAGCAACTATTCAATATACGATTTAGATCGTAGTCGTAACGATCTGTGTTAAATTTAGTCTCTAGATTTTCTGTTAAACATTATCAAGGTGCTATTTACAATGTTTTGCCCATGCTATGATGTTGAATGATAGACTCAGAGGCAGTCTCAGTCCATTGCATTGCTGTTGTAAAACTTGTTTTTTTTATCTTTAATCCATGAACAAATAAAAAATTTGAAAATAAATATTCTGACCACAACACTCTGTTAGAATTTTTTGAGATCAGCATTTATTTTTAAAATAACTAAGGTGGTTAACTTTGATTTGTTTAGCACAAGTTTTGTTTTTCAGGCTGGCTTGGAGGGTATAACGCCAAATTCGATTCTCAAAAGTCTAAAATTGTTGGCAACAGTTTCGCTTTGGGCTATGCTGCAGGCGATTTGGTTTTCCACACCAGTGTGTGAGTATTTAAGTCCGCTTTACTTGCACTATATTTACTGGGTAATTCATTATTATTATTGATCAAAATTCTATCTGTTTATTTTGTAGTTAAAATCAATCAATGAGTTCTAAACCAACAAATTTCTGCTCAATAGCAAAAAATAACACAAAATTGAATATAAATTATAAATATATTAATGTAATATATTCTCATATGAAACTTTAAACCTATAACTCTTATTAAACACCTAAAGACATTAATAAGAAACAATTGTTGTTACTAAACAAGCTTGAAAAGCTATAATATTCTCAAAATAAATATCAAATACATTTTTTATATTATATTTTAAAATTATTTAATTTTTTCTTTTTAATATAAAATTGGGAGCAAGGTGAAATTTTTCATAAATTCGAAGTTTTTGTCTAGAAAACTTGCAAAACTTAAAACAAATAATTTTGTTTGTTCTTCCTTCAAGTAACTGCTAATAGAATAGCTTATATACGGACAAAATAAATTAAAATTTTTAGTTATGAAGATTTTACATGTATTTTAGTGAGCATTAGCGACCTGATTCACTGTTAGCATTCTGACGTTGGCGATCACTGAGAATGGCGCAGAGGTGTGCTAAATTATCAAACTTGATTGTAACAAGGGTTTCAAACAAAACCTAAGATAGCTAAAGTACCAACAACTAGTGTAGGATATTTAAATTAAACAAATTAACAGTTATAGCCAACACTTATGAAAATAATTAACGTTAACAATCTGATTACATTTGGGTAGGGAGATAATGGCGTTAAGGATTATCAGTACCTAATAATATGTACAAACATACAATTTATACAAAAAGACGACTTGAAATAGTTTGTTACATGTGTGCAAAAAACTTCTTAAGTTACTGCAACATCAGGGCCAATTGACTGTTGAAGTTGAAACTGTAAGATTTTATGAACAGGTGTTTTTGTAGTGGCCTAAAAATATTAAACATCCAAAAGTTATATAAAAATATATAGTTTTATTATAATTGGATCACAAACAAAAATCTTTTAATCTAATAATATAACATTCAGAAAAGACAGTAATTACTTAGAAGTGCTCATTAATATATTACTTTTTAAGCAGTTAAACACGTTATTTTAAAAACTCATACATTTGTAAAAGTTTTTAATACCTTGAAAGCCATATAAAAAGGTTCAATATATTACGTTATTAGCATTATTCAGCATGATTTAACCAGGTCGCTAACGTTAGCGATATGAGCAATGAGATCCCGTCAGGTCACAATGTTAGCGATCTGACCGTAAGCATCCTGAGTAATTTTGACTTCTTTGTCTACACTGAATTGGCAAACCCTGCATTGTGCCAAATAAACTTTGAGGTTATGGCAGACATCGGTGGTTGTTATGTATTGAAGCTTCTTGAAACATTATCTCTATCAGTATCGAAGTTATAAACGTTAGCAACCTGATTCATAATTAACATACTGTTAAAGAATTACCTAAATAGAAGTTATTTGTAGAATAATTCCAAAATGAATTTGCTGGAACAACTAAAAAATCAACACGTTTAACATTATCAGGTAAACAGACGATAACTCCGCCCTTCTTGCCGCATTTTTGTCGATCTGGCAGAAAATTTAAAACGCTGTGTACGATCGACACTGTATCGTGGGACATACTTATACTATCAAATAATGTCTTTAATGTTACTTTTAAGTTTCAAAACACTTTGAATATGGAAATAAAGGGTATTAAAAATATTTAAATACATTCAAACATATTTTAAATAATTTTATTAATAAAATACACAGCTTTATGTAATGTCTTTGCCTGGTGAGGACAGTTAGCGACCTGATGAAAATGGTTTTAAAAAATTATTCAACACTGTAAATTAACAAATTAGTCTTTTTTCGTATTCATGGGGTGCTTCCTTCATAGAACTATCACTGGAATTTTGATTTTAAATTTCAATAAAAAAAAAAACAACAGAAAAAATTTGTGGGGCTTGAAATCTACCTCAATTTGAAATTGACCCTTACAGAGTTACCTTCACCGGAATTATCTTTTAACCCATTGACATGTCAGTAAGGAGGGTATCATCATTACCTAATTTAATCATCAAAATCATGTGAAACTAAATTTAATCTGTTTAACCCTTTTAGTGCCAGACTACTTTATGGGGTGCTAACCTATTTTCATAAAGGGTGTGCGAAGAATGCCATGCCACTTTTGGCCATTTTGACATCTGTTGTTAAAATATTCATAGCTCTTTTATTTTGTATTGGAAATTAGCAAATGGTGTCTTGTTTTGTTTGTAAAAATATGCTTTTTGTAAATAAAACATAATTTTGTGTTGCTGACAAAATAAAAAAAATATTATATATCAAAAGTTTACAAACAATTTTAAATGTCGTTTTGTTTCAAGTTTTAACATACATAACTACCTTTTTTTATAGGCTAAATCACAAAATTAAAACAAATAGCCTAATCTACATCTAATTGTAATACACTCACAAAAATTAAAACTCTTATCTTCAAAAACATAGATATTACAATTTTTGAAAGATCTTGTAATCTTCCAAATTGGTAAAAACGTCTCATTTTACAATTGTTGGCATGTGTCTTAAGACATTTTTACTTGCATACTATCTTTCTCCAATGATAAAAATAGTATATAGAAACAATATAAAAAGAAGGTTGCACTACGAGAAAAACTAAATAAAAACAACTACTTTCAATGTAAGAAATAATGAATCAGAACTAAGAAACAGCTTAGTACAAATGGCCACAAGAAGTAAACAAAGAAGATAAACAGCTGTTATAACGTCATGACAACGACCAACAGAAAAACAAATTTTCTATTATTAATTGGCTTGGCATATTGTCTTCAATCACTAAGTCAAGTTTGAAAGCATTCAGTTGACAAATAACATAACAATTATAATAAACACATGACGTGTGCCCATAGCGCATGTCAGCAGTTTTAGCAGGACCAAGGGGAGTACGCTCGCGGCGCATGTCAGCATTTTTCGAACAAACTATGACGTGCGCTCACGGCATTAAAGGAGTTACGTATCTCATCATACCCGTCCATTGTTAACCTATACTGGATAATTTTCTATGGCATCACTTAAATTTTGTAAATATTAAGATAAGGTAGATATCTCATAAATTTTAATTATTATATTGCACTACATTACAATAGTTGAAACCTAATAAAGTAATTAAAAAATTGTTCTAAGCTCTTTTTCTTCAACAATAAAAATTGACTGTCAACTCTATCATCTGTATTGCACATTTTCCTAAATAAATATTGTCAGTTTCTTAGTTGAATGCTGTACAGAGCCGTAATATTTATTACTTGATGAAAGATAGTTTGATGACAAAGCAATAGATAGTAACTATCATAAGTGTATTGTGAAGGCCACAATTCGTAAATTGCCACTAGTATAGGGACAATTTTGACAAGTGCTAGTTTGACATATTAAAATCATGAGTTAATCAATCTCCAATGATAAATC
Source organism: Stictocephala bisonia (assembly GCA_035578905.1). Lineage (NCBI taxonomy): Eukaryota > Metazoa > Arthropoda > Insecta > Hemiptera > Membracidae > Stictocephala > Stictocephala bisonia. The sequence goes on along the minus strand of JAQJVL010001925.1, from coordinate 25,754 downwards.
AGACCCCTGGTAGAGTTAAACTAGTGGAACAATTGTAAAAAAATAATTGTTTAGTTTAAATTGAAAAAAAAAAAATATTTGGAATAAGTGTAAATAGTATTAAGTGAACATTTTTTAATGTATTATTTTTTCAAATATTAGCATTTTATTACTTCATAGAGAAAGAAGGAACAAAGGCACATCCAATAGTACACTGAATGTATGTTAATTAATCATTTCTACAGTTTGTCATGTGATGGCAGGTGCCAGCACTTTGTCAGTTCCTCTCTGTACATTAGTTGTACTCTATAACTGCCACTGAGGCGTTCACTGCAGCTGTATGAATGCAACCTCTGTTTCTTTTTTCTCTGTGCTGACTGACAAAATTAAGTTCTTTGCATTTACATAATCCCTTTAAAAAATTTATTATTTCAGAAATAATAGCTTTTAAAACCATGAAACAAAAAGTAATGTTTACTGTTTTGTTTGTTTAACATGTTATCCCTAGTAAGTATTGCCAATTATTCAAAATATAAGAGGTGGGGGAGAAAATAGGGAAGCACTTTCACAGCTTCTGTATTACTTCACTTGTAAAATAGTTATTTCTTTCCAAAGATAATTTAATAATTTTGAATAATTGTGTTCCTTAAAGTGTAATTTTTTATCAGAATAATTGACTTAAAACTGTTAAATCGCAGACAAATAATTTTGTTAAAATTAGTTACTTTTAAATTCAAATTACCGCTACTCTGGAAAGGATAAACATTTTTAAGTTCGGTTTGTGGGAATTAATTTCTCTTGGAGACACCATTCATTTGATACCAAATTCGAGATAGGCTTACATTGAAGATTTTCGTTTAACTCCTTGTGGGCCGCCCCCCCTGAAAAAATTATGTCACTAATGACGTCAAAAAGTAGGTTCTTTATAACCATGATGATGTACAAGATTTCAATTTTACAAGTGAAGTCATATAAAAGTTGTGAAAGCGTTTCCATAATTTTTTCTACCTTGTATTAATCTCATTTAGCAATGTGCCTTCATGGAAATCAGTGTAATATTTGTGGCACTGATTTTATGTGTTTTTTATAGGGATAATGGACAAGAGTTTGGTGGATCCATTTATCACAAGGTAAACCCCAATTTTGAAACCGCTGTGACTTTAGCGTGGTCTGCTGGGAACAATGATACACGGTTTGGTATTGGATGCAAGTACAACTTGGACTCTGATACAGCTGTCCGAGCCAAAGTAAACAATGCTAGTCACATTGGTCTCAGCTATGCACAGAAGCTCAGAGAAGGTGTCACAATCTCCTTATCAACTCTTATTGATGGCAAGAACTTCAACGAGGGAGGACATAAAGTTGGTTTCAGTCTTGAACTGGAAGCCTAAGTTTAAGCCCTATTCGAAAATTAAAGAGAGAACTAGATGCTTGCTCACATCTCCCAGTTGGTGGCAACTTTAAAATTTAAAGGAAAGACAACTCGTAGGAAATAACGTCATTTCCGTAAAAATACTACATAGACATTATTGAGGAATGTTTGTGTAATTGTTATACATATATCAATTTATGTAGTAAAATTTATTTAAACATGCTTTGTTACAATGCTTGTATTAGTTAAGTTTTCTTCCAAGGTGTGGTATATTAATGTGTATTATACACGTTTTCAGAACTCAATATTTTTATAATTTTCTTCAAATTTTTTAACTTATTCAGTTTCATAATTTTCTGATTAAAAAATGTATTGTAAATAATAAACTTTGTTGAGATGTACTACATCAGTCAGTATCCTGTAGAATTAGTTGGATTGTTCTGGGTACTTTTTACCAGCTTTTGTCTTTTAAAACACATTACATAAATTGTTCTAGTGTATGTATCTTCACAATTTTGGCCTCTCAATAAAAATGTATGACTTAGGTTCTGAATGCTAACATTTTTTACAACCATTATCTTTTTTATACTTCTTAAAACAATAATTTAAAAAAATCTGAATGATTTTGAAATATAAGACTTATTACTGTATTTTGAAAGTAAGCTCCTGTTTAAATTAATTGCTGGCTATAAAGATGCAAAAGTCTTGACATTATTTATTTGTATTGTCTTGAGGTTGCAATTTGAAAGACAATTCTTTAAAGTTGAATGTATCATTCTTCAAGCTAAGTTCAAAGTTCAAGTTTCTTACTGGATATATAATTTAATTTTATAAGATGCAACAAACACTCCAGTAAATAGTTTTTTATTTGTTAGGCCTTTCGGTAACAAAGTTACCATCATCAGACATACAAGCTAAATTAATATATAAACAATATAAATTTAGTTTGTGTGTCTGAAGATGGTAACTTTGTTACCAAAAGGAGTAACAAAGTAAAAAATTATTTACTAGAGTGTTTGTTTCATCTTATAACATTAAAAGTTTTAGAGTTCATATGACAGTAAAGAAAATTAACAACAAAGATGGATGATCGTGATAGAATGTACTCCTCTTATTGAAGATTGAAGTACATGACAATGTTAGAACTTAGGCTTAAGCGGCCGGTGTCATAACTAAAATCTACAGTTTCCGGTGACAACCACGTCAAGGTACTATCTACAATATTTACAAGATGACCAGACGTTTCGCCCATACTGTGATGTGGCATCCTCAGTGGTTTCTCTGAGACTGAAATCGGCAAGTGACCTTCCAGCTTTATAACAGGTGGTGGGGTGGGGACTGGTTGGCAGGTATAGGGGGCGGAGGCACGACCCACGTGACCTACGGTCATTGGCCGAAAAATCAATATGGCTGACTCTTCCATTTTATTTCAATTTACTTAAAATAGGTTCCCATGTCTTTGGCAGCCGTATACTATCATCCTTATTAAAATTATTTCTTCTTTTATATATTTCTATGGCTTCCCTTACGATTCTTGGGTAATAATGTGGGATGTTGGCAAGGACTTTAGTTTTGTCAAATAAAATTCCATGATTACTTTTTGTGCTATGTTCAGCAACAGCAGACTTTTCCGTATCTTCATTCTTAGTATGCCTTATATGTTCCTTAATCCTTGTGGAAATTAACCTCTTGGTTTCCTCCTTAATGTTTGTGGAAATTAACCTCTTTTCTAAGAATGGATATTCAGTTAGAGAAATCAACAATACTATTGGAAAACAGTTGAAGAGGAAAGAACAAGACAATAGAAACAAGACAAGATAAGAATACCTCAAAAAAGGCGTATCTACCTTACATAAAGGGAACAACGGAAAAGATTGGTAGGCTATTAAGTAAAGAAAATATAAAAACCATTTACAAGCCACCGAATAGATTAAAGAATTTTCTGAGGCCAGTCAAAGATAAAATTCCACTAGCTATGCCTGGAGTATATGAAATACCTTGTAGTTTTGGGTCAGTCTACATAGGGGAAACCAAGAGGTTAATTTCCACAAGGATTAAGGAACATATAAGGCATACTAAGAATGAAGATACGGAAAAGTCTGCTGTTGCTGAACATAGCACAAAAAGTAATCATGGAATTTTATTTGACAAAACTAAAGTCCTTGCCAACATCCCACATTATTACCCAAGAATCGTAAGGGAAGCCATAGAAATATATAAAAGAAGAAATAATTTTAATAAGGATGATAGTATACGGCTGCCAAAGACATGGGAACCCATTTTAAGTAAATTGAAATAAAATGGAAGAGTCAGCCATATTGATTTTTCGGCCAATGACCGTAGGTCACGTGGGTCGTGCCTCCGCCCCCTATACCTGCCAACCAGTCCCCACCCCACCACCTGTTATAAAGCTGGAAGGTCACTTGCCGATTTCAGTCTCAGAGAAACCACTGAGGATGCCACATCACAGTATGGGCGAAACGTCTGGTCATCTTGTAAATATTGTAGATAGTACGCGGTTGTCACGGGAAACTGTAGATTTTAGTACATGACAATGTGTTTACATTTAAAAATAAAGCAATATTAGAGTGAGGAGAAACTGACCAGCAGGTAAGATTCTGGAAAAGTTAGTTTGTTGTGACCGTTGCTTGGAAGGGAGTGTAGCTAATGGAAACAGCTGATTCGATCTGTATAGAGTAAACAAGGTGAATTGTTATGATTGTCAAAGTAAAATATTTTCAAATGAATCAAAATAAATATTTACTTTTATGATATAAATACAAAACATTCATATTGAATTCATGTCCACATGGAAAATCTGGCTTCATCCCATATTTTGATAGAATATCATCAAATTTATTCTGATAAATTTAAACATAATAAATTTATTCTGATTTCATTTAACATAGAGAGGAACTATAACTTTTCTTACCTTTATTAAGTAAAACAGAAATTCTGACATTTTATATATCCATCTTAATCTTTAGTTTACGTTTTATAAGATATTTTATTCTGTCAAGAAACATGTTATTCTTTGTAGTAATAGATACGACAATCCCACATAGCCTCCTACACATGTACCAATACCACCTTACATGTATGGGAGGGTGGGTGGACTTGACACATCTATTACCACAAAGAATAACTTCTTGACACACCCACTTTCCCCCATAAGGTGGTATTGATCCATCCACTCATTCATTAACATAAAATGGCATTAGCACTGTAAATGTACGGATGGGCAGCTAGGTCACTATTACTGTATATTTATGGGGGGAGACATCTTAGAGCAACTTTCCAAAACATGGCCAAGAGTTTCAATTTTATTGCAACCAGGATGGCAACAGTGACTGTATTTTTACAATCTAGCAGTGACTGTACCAAGAACATATCGCAGCACATGGTGAAGGACAGAATCAGGTCTGATACTACCAGAAGAGTACCCTCTTGACACTACATACGAGGGTTATCCAGAAAGTAACCGCCATTTGTTCATAGCGCGAGAAGTAGTGGGGGTAGCGCCACCATACTGACATCGGCGCGCGCAGCAGCTCAGTACGCTTCTAACTGTGCAAGGTGGAACATCGTACGATCACGCGTTGTCCAGTTACAGCCTTAAAACATGAGTGTGGCGATAGAAAATCCCGCCAAGTGTGAAGTACGTAGTGTTATACGATTTCTTTTGGCAAAAAATCACTCAGCATTCATCATGAATTGTGTGCCATTTATGGCCCAAACATTATGAGTGAAGGTGTAGTTTGTCAGTGGGTACGGGTTTTTTTTAAAAATGGTTTAAAAATTTTTTTTTAAACATTCACGATGAAGAAAGGAGTGGTAGGCCTTCTCTTGTCAGTAATGACTTTCTAAGCAAAGTGAACGAAAAGGTTCGTGAGATTCGTCGATTCACGATCTTGGAACTTTCTGATCACTTTCCTGAAGTTTCTCAAAGCCTCTTACACGAGATAGTGTAAGAAAAACTGGGGTACCACAAGTTTTGTGCTCGTTGGCTACGACAGTGACGAAGAGCTACAAAATGCAGTGACAGGTTGGCTCCACTCACAGGCGGCAGATTTTTAACAAGGAGGGAATTGATTACTGTCAAAAGATATGACAAGTGCTTAAATCGATTTGGTGACCGTGTGGAAAAATAAAGTAAAGTTGTAGTTATAAGATGTATATAATAAAATTGTTCTACCTTCCGTGGATTAATTTTTATTTCAAAACGGAGGTTACTTTCTGGATTACCCTCGCATATATATCAATTGTTGTATATTTCATTATTTGACAAAACATTTGTAATTTATTTTAATCTATACTTATTATTTTACATTTTTAATTATGGTATAATATTCTTTCTAATAAAGTAATCATTTTTAATTCTTTTAAACATTTTCTAGTTATTGTTTTTATTAATACTTAAATTAGAAATATTAAAATAAACTATAATTATATATTATCTGTTTTATTATATTTCTAAATATTAATTTATATTACAAGCTTTAATTGGAATAATGTGTTAAACATTATATAAAAGAAAATATTCAACGGTTTTGTAAGACAAAGTAAACTGATTTCTCATATAATCAGTTTTGGAATTTGAAAATTCAGATCACAGAATGAAAAACTATTTAATTAATCAAGGCAGATAGAAATTATCAGCAATAAAGAAAACTTAAATATTGTCAACTGACCTATATACTTCCATGACTTAGAACCTTGGATAATAGTAAAAATTAGAAATTGCTGTAAGTATAAACCAATATTTCTTTAATCTCGAACAATTAACTAAGTTTAGCTCAATAACATAATTGATTCAAAATGAGATTTTATTAGATTTTTAGCAAAATTTACACTAGCAAAAACTTAAAAAACTTCTGATTTTGGCGTTAATGTCATTGTTTAAAATGCTTGCATTGTGAAAATTATATTTATATCAATTTTATTAGGTTATGACAATAAAAATTACACTGAAGACTTTTAAATTTTATTTTCAAACAGAACAGTAATTTGATATACTGCATTTTTATATAAGCTTTAATAAAGAATACAAAATGGCAATTACACCGGTTGACAAAGGGTTTTTGATCTATGCTTGCTTATATACTTTGTCACTACACTACTTTTAGATCAGCTGTTTTCATTATCTGATTATTACCTGCAAAACTTAATTATTTTATTTGCAAACAGATGCCTAATGTTTACAGTAGGAAGTTACGTTTGTTTTCCATTAGCAACAACACAGCAATCACCAAGAAGCTTTTCAAAGCAATTTTATTATTGTTTCATCAATTAAAATGGATGTTCCAGTAATTTAGTCATTGAAAATAAGGGTGGGGGAAGTGATACATGGTCTTCTTCCAAAAAGATCAATAGTGTTGGGAAAAGTATCATTCAAAACTTAACCCTTTCGCTTCCGACGTCCGTTATGTGGTATTTGCGAAGACTTCCAAGGTCCTTTTTGGTGAAAATGCATTGTTTTAAGAAATATGCTATATATTTTTTATTTATGAATGGAATTGAATGATTTTTGTTTTGTTTTTTTTGTCATTAAATTCTCTATAAATATAATTGATAAAGTAATATTTATTAGTTAAAAAATGTTTATTTATATGTATATACATGTATAAATAATTTTTAATTTTTTTTATTTTTGTAGTTTGAACTAACCTACAGTGCATAAAAAAAATCTTAGAACATTTTCAAGATATACATTTTAAAGATAATCTTGTTGCTAACATGCTTACAAATTTGTATGGTCTTACCTTTAAAAATGTCTGAGTTGTAGAATTTTTTTACGCTGATTCGCAATCAATTCATGGAAGATAGTGTTCTCGCTAATGGGCGATCGTTCTCGTTTTCGTCTACCGTTACTCATATTTACACTTCGATATAAACACTAAACAAACTATAAAGAAGCAAATACTAATTATGAAATAAATAAAACACTCTAAAAACAACTAAAAGTAATACGCAACACAGCTGACATCAAACGGACACATATGCTAAAGGCTAAGTTGTAAGTCACAGACGTTCAAATTCAAAGATGCGTAAAATTAAAGTTATTATTCAAAAGACGATAAAACCTAATTTCTAGTGTAACCTGTATGTTTATGCATACGTTGCTATAGTTTCATAATAATCGGACGAATTTTAGTAACTGAAAAAAAATTTTCCGCGGACGTCCGATATATCGGACGTTGGAAGTTTTCGAAAAAACCATGACGTCCGATATATCGGACGTCGGAAGCGAAAGGGTTAAGTGACAGTTTTTTGCAATTTCAAGACCATTTGTTTAAAGTACTTGGACAAGTCTCGCACTTCAAACATATGCAAAATCCCATAGAAAGCAACCTGTGTTTTTTATTAAGCTCATGTAGGGGTTCCAACGACAGAGGGAAATCTTTCCACTGCTCAGCAATCTTGCTTCATTGGTGTAACTAACTTCCGGTGTCAAGTGTTCAACTTCTGCAAAAGTATCTAGTTGAAAAAAAAAAAAAAACTAAGTTTGTAAAACTGCTATTTATTGTTTAAATTATTATTCATTATGACTTTGCTATTATTAATTGTTATTTGAATACTAAATAATGAATTAGTATATTGGAGAGATAGGACATCAGCAAACTTATCTTAAGAGACAAGTTCACTAACACCAGAGTAGTAAGTAACAAACACACAATCTCACAAATTTTCAACACCACTGGCATTTTCTTCAGGTGAGTAGAGAGAGAGACTGAAATGGCTTCCACTATTGCTGGGTAGGTGGCTGTGGTGGGGGTTGTACAGCCGTGTAGAGCAACACTCTGGTATGGATGCAGTATTTCAGTTAGTATATATAAAGTTTGCTGAAGGGAAGTGGTCTATCTTATGTTCAGATTAGGTGAGTCACAGGATTTTGTTATCCATTGGTGTGCTAATTCCTTCCTTTGGAGTTGGGAACTATTGGCATGGGAAGGAAGCGATCTGTTTACCTTAGTGGTGTAACACTGATCAAAATTTTGATTATGGAGGAGAGTATGGGCAGAGACAGGTTTTTCAGGATTTTGGACTTTGCAGTCATGTCTATGGCCATTCATGCGTTTTCGAAGGGTTTCACTGGTAAGGCCAATATATTGGGCAGGACAGTACTGGCACTGGAGTTGATAAATTAGATTGGTGGAATCACAGGAGTGGTCTCCAGGTATCTTGTAGGTTAAGGAGGTAGTGGAGCTGGTAAAAGATGTGGCTGGGAGATGAATAGGGCAGGTGTTACAAGGATTAGAACCGGGTGGTTGCTGGTCTTTAGGACAGGTCAGTATGTTGGGATCAGGTAACTTAGGATGTACCAGGATTTGGCGGAGGTTTTTGTTTGTCTGAAAGTCACAATAGGAGGTTTTTCAAGGAGATCTTTGGTGTGGGGGGGAAGCTTTTAAGATGTTGAAGCCATCTTTCAGGATTTGGTTGAGTTTCTGTAGGCCATGGTGGTAGTTAGTGACATGGGGTAAGCATTGGGAACTGCTTCTGGTTTGGGGTTGGTTTTGGGACTGGGCTAAACGGATTTGGTTTTTAATAAAGTTGGTAGGGTAACCTCTCTTTTGGAATGCACTGGTAAGTTGGTTGTTGTATTTATTTAGGTTTCTGGCAGAGGAAATGATAAGTTTGTCATGGGTGGCTAGACTATAGGGTAGGGAGCGTTTAGTGTTGTTGGAGTGACAGCTGGTATAGTAAAGGTATTGTTGTTTATTGGTAGGTTTGATGTGAATATCAGTTTGAAGGACACCGTCCTCCAATCCAATTTCAACATCAAGGAAGACTATGCGTTCAGAAGAGGATCTAACCTAGCTGACCTTCTAAATATACCCACACCCATTGGCCAACTCCCTGGTTCTTCCCAAAAAACTGTGTACCAACTCCTCTACCAACTATATTAACCCTTCCCCCGCTAGTGTCAAACCCATGGAAACAGTCAATCCTTCCAACCTTTTGATTCCACCAATCTAATTTATCAACTCCAGTGCCAGCACTGTCCTGCCCAATATATTGGCCTTACCAGTGAAACCCTTCGAAAACGCATGAATGGCCATAGACATGACTGCAAAGTCCAAAATCCTGAAAAACCTGTCTCTGCCCATACTCTCCTCCATAATCAAAATTTTGATAAGTGTTACACCACTAAAGTAATCAGATCCCTTCCTTCCCATGCCAATAGTTCCCAACTCCGAAGAATGGAATTAGCACACCAATGGATAACAAAATCCCGTGACCCACCTAATCTGAACATAAGATAGACCACTTCCCTTCAACCCCTACCCTATCAGCAAACTATATATACTAACTGAAATACTGCATCTATACCTGAGTGTTCCTCTATGGATGTTAAACCCCCACCACAGCCACCTACCCAGCAATAGTGGAAGCCATTTCAGTCTCTCTCTCTACTCACCTGAAGAAAATGCCAGTGGTGTTGAAAATTTGTGAGACTGTGTGTATTTTGTGTTTGTTACTACTACTCTGGTGTTAGTGAACTTGTCTTTTAAGGTAAGTTTGCTGATGTCCTATCTCTCCAATATACTAATTCCTGGCCTAGTGCCCTTTAACCTGACCTAAATAATGAATTAATTATTTGTTCTAAGCTTGATTCGTTGGTGTTAATCAAACCAACCAATGGTCACTGCTGCTAGTGATGTAAAATTGGCAGAGTTTGCTATTGCGCTGTCAGCTTGCGGCTCAACTCTGCTTGCAATGACAACTTTTTAATGTAATTACACAGTGGGGAAGAGTAGTTCTCTATCTCTCTTGCACCACTCTGCATCTTACTCGCACAAGTGCATTGAAAAGGTTGCTTTCAAAGTGGCCTTTGTATAAATTTCTTATTTTGATCAAAGAAACCATATACCCTTAAATTTGAGAACATAGTATTCTTTGCTGTGTATCAAGTAAGTCTCACAGCCCAGTTTATGTACTTTGTTGGATGTACTGCCAAGGGTTGAACATGTTTGGATAAACCAATCACTGAAGCTGATAACGCCATTGAGTATTCAGGATAGAAGGTGTAGGCTCTTTAAAGCATACTTAAATACTTTCTTAAAAGAGTTCTTGATGAATGCATCTAAAAATATGTTAACTGGTTATATTAGCTGGAAATCCTCTGTTTCTAATGTTATATTTATTAATACTGTATTACCAATGCAGGTGATGTTTACCACTATTAATATAGTGCAAACAATGTTTTACTCTTGTAGTACTAGGCATTTGTTTGCATTCCCATCGAAAGTGTTGAAGAATTATAAAAAATGTAAGCTTGCAAGAGAAAGATTTAGCAGTATCTGTATTTTCAATAATGATTTCATAATTTTCATATAGCATACATGTATTTTATAAGGTTGTACAAGCAAAATTTTCTACACCTTTGTTCTGGCGACTTTTTTCTTTACCTCAAACTGTTTCCTTATAAACTCCCCTTATTTGGAATAGAGAAAAATATCTCTGTATGGTGGCCTTTAAAGTAAGTCAGAAAATGACCATAAATTGGTTAAGTTGATGGACTTTATTCTAAAAATTGTTGATCAAGTTTTTAATCTGACGGATGTGTAATGGTTAGGAATTAATTTTCAACAACTTTGGTCTCTTGAAAAGTTGTATAGAATGTTTTTATATCTACCTCAACCCCTTTTCCCATAAAACATGCTTACTTTTAAAAAAAAAGAGGATGTAAAATAAAATGTTGACGATCATTTGCATATTTGAACTAAAACGTGCTACAATTTCAAATCTTCAGATATTTCCATCATCAGAATTAAATTGTCTACTACTTTGGTCTCTTGAAAATGTTCTTTGTCTCAAACCATTATACCAAAAAATAGCCTTATTAAAAAAAAAAAAGTAAAAAACAACATACAAAAATTAAAAATCACAGGTTACAAAGTCGCGCAAAAAAGTCTTAAAAAACTCTCCTTATGAAAACAGAAGCATAGATCCTAACACTTAACCACACGCATTAATCCTCTAGAGGTAACTGGACAAGATCCTTCAAATGAAGCAGCATGCAAATATCCCTCACGGGGCTGAAGGCGAGCGCCTGTGCAAGATATATTTTGAGAGCCTGAGTTAAGTCCAAACTCAACAGTATCCACAAGATACTGAAAGACAGAGAGACTCCACAAGACCATTAGTGTAGCAACCCCAAAGTTGAGTTACCTGGTGAGACTGTAAGCTAAGCTCCTCCGCCGGCTATGAGGGTTCGGTAGTGTAACATCCGACAAGTGAAGGTGGTTAATTACACTCTTTATTAATTGGGAAAATAAAATGTAAGTATTTTTATTACACTATCCATATTCAAATACTAAGTGAACAATTTCAGTAGCACAAAAGTTATAAATCATGTTTTTCCTAAGGATGTGAAACAAGCAACAAATCAAACCTATCTTCCAGTATAATAAATCGTGTGACATTATATGTTTACTTTCTTGTATCAAAGCTTTATACATGTCATAATTACATGACTGCAGATTGTTTTATAAATCGTGTAATAAAAACGTATGTTAGGTTGGACTGCAAGATTATTAAGTATAAAAGAAAGGGAATGTAACACACATCAACAAAACCTTGTTAAACTACAATACAAAAAAGAAAACAATGAATTTCCTGGTGATCAAGTGAGTAGTTAGAGGTTTTTGACTGTGGAGTGTCAGGTTCGAATTCCCAACTGAGTTGACGATTGTTACTTAACTCATTGAATAAAGTTTATACACTATCCCGTGTGAACTGACGGATGAAGTTTGAAAAAGTAAGAGATAAATAATGTAAAACAATAAAGGGTTGAAGAAAGAAATAAAACATTTTAGAATATAAATTTACTTACAAATATTTCAGATAATTAACAATAACGTAGATAGGATTAATTAAATCATATAACAGGATGAGAATTTGTCTTATGGTTCTACGACAGATCCCTTAAGTGATTGCAAAAGTTGATGAAGTGCTGGCTTTTGACTCAAGATATGACCAGTGTTGCAGTTATGACTTGCGATGAAGCTCACAATTAATGGCAAGTCATTCATTTGTACAACCTGCATCAAAACATGATTTTCATTACTGTAATTAAACTTAAATATATACTGTCTTATAAGGTGTTTTGAGAAAAAGAAATTATGAAAATCATTATTCTTATATCAATCAGTTTTGTTGAAATTAGGAATGACAATTTTATAAAACGACTGCAATTTGAATTAAGTAAAAATATATATATTTTTGTTTTTACCAGCAAGTTGGTTAACAAACATATATACATATTCATACAATTGCAACACTATAATACATTTAACAATTAAACACTACACAACTAAATAAAACTCAGGATAAAATTTAACACAATACTTTAACAAACGCTTACAATGGGTTGTAACATAAATAATGGGCTTAAAGAGTACTTTAAATAATGATAGATAGACTTTAAATACTGACTTACTTAGATGATTTTGGCATAAAATAATGAGTAGTCACATCATTTATTTAATAACATTTCTTTTATACTTAGATGATTTTGGCATAAAATGAAGACCAGAATAGCTTATTGAGCTAAGTGCCAATTTTTCACATTTTCACTTTTTCCACGCAAAATGGTCTATGAACAGAGGCCGTTTCCCTGCTAAGTGAGCTATGTTCCAATCTCAACTGATTTAGTTGCTATGGTCTCCGCAAGAATGCGTTGCCTGTATCTCCATAGTAGTTCGTCGTGCTAAATGTACTAAGTGCCAACTTGTTGCTGCAGCCATTTTGACTGCATTCACTTGTCATTTTGTGAACTGTTATGTTTGTTTCTCATGCAATAGTTGTATTTAACGATGGATATGAACAATACTATAGCATTTGATGATGAAGAGCGTATTAGTTGGAGAAAACAACAGCAAAAGGCTAGATTAAGCGGCAAAGTGTACCTCACACAGAAGGAAAAGAAACTGAAACCTGCCAAAAAACCACCAGAAGTTGAGGTTAGTAATTTTTACGATTTTTACGATAGACATGTTAAGCATTTCTTCAACTTACTTCTTAATAACTGAAAACGTAATATTTTAGTCAGCGACTGTGAAGATAAATACGTAGGCCAAGGCCTAATAATAGTTTTGCTGTACAGTTGTAAGTTTTAACCTCTTTTCATAACAATCATTGAAACTAAGCTCATCTTTACTTCATAAGTGTTGTAAGCCTGATAGAGTATGTTTTGTTTCAGACTACATGCAAGTGTAAATTTGCATGCAAGGAAATAGCAGATATGAAAATTAAGCTGTTTGAGCAGTTTCACACTCTGGACCTCGGTCGACAAGGCAGCTACCTAATGGGCCTAGTTGAAATACTCCCAGTACAGCGGCGTCGACATGGAACCTATGAAGATTCGTCTGCGAGTAGAAGACAAAGTACGGTGAGCTACACTCTCCCAGACGGTAATGGAAAGTTGGAACGGGTATGTAAGAACACTTTTATGAACACGTTTGGAGTTTCTAGTCAAAAACTCGCAACGATTGTTAAAAAGAAAAAGGCTGGAGAAGTAGTTTTTAAAGACAAAAGAGGTGGGCCTACTTCATTCAAGTACACTTACCATGACAGACAGATGGTAAAAAACCACATAAACTCATTTCCTAGGGCTCATGGCAGAGCTAAATCAGAAAAAGAGTATTTGAGTAGTGACTTAAATCTGACCAAGCTGTTTGAAGCATTTAAAATTAAACACCCTGACACTGACATAAAAATTAAGTTTTACAGAAAAGTATTTGTTAAGGACTTTCCAAAGTTATCTTTTCGAAAGTCTCGAGTTGATACTTGCAAAACGTGTGACTTGTTAAATTGCAAATCAAAGAGTTTAAACTCTATAGAAGCTCGAGAAGCGAAGAAAAACTGGGAGATTCACCTTAGAAAGGCTGAAATGGCTTATAGTTTGATGAAAAAAGAAGCTACTGATAGTATGCTTCCAAGTAGTAGTACATGCAACATTGTTATGGATTTGCAAAAGGTTTTCCCACTACCCAAGTTTTCACACAGTGACATGTACTACAGTAGACAGCTGTCATGCTATAACTTTGGTTTGCATGTTTCTGACACTGGTGACGGAGTAATGTGTGTATGGCATGAGGGTAACTCAGGGCGTGGTGGTAATGAAATGGCTTCATGCCTTTTGCAAGCTATTAATTTAGATTCTCTTAGAAATGAGAAAAGAAACCTGACTATCTGGAGTGACAACTGTGGTGGGCAGCTGAAAAACAGAATGCTTGTTTGCTTGTATATGTTTCTCACTTCCTGTGGAATAATGGACAATATTGAGCATAAGTTTTTACTGAGTGGCCACAGCTATTCCTCTGCTGACAGGGATTTTGGTTTGATAGAAAAAAGGGCAAAGGTTTCAAAAATGGAAGTTGTAACAGATGTTATACAAGTAATTAAGAGTGCAAGGACAATCAAACCATTTAAAACTATTGAAATGGTCGACAAATTTTTTAACTTTGACGCTGCTTCAAAAAAATTTCTAAACACAAAAACACTAGGCATTTCAAAGTTAACTTCCCTGAGAATCACCAAGGACGAACATGGATATGTTTTGTACAAAAAAAGCTACAGTGAACTAGAGTCATGGAACAGGTGCTACGTCTTTCAAGATGGAGTGACTGTGGAGGACATTAAAAATTTGCAGCTAAAAAACTAGAAGGAAACTTGCCAATTTCAGAGGCCAAAAAGAAAGACTTATCGGCAATGATTCCTTTTCTAAAAGAAGAAAACAAAGAATTCTACCGGGGATTATGTGGCACAATGGGCTAGGCTAATACAACCTTGGACTGTATTAACTTTTTGAACGGTTGAAATTTGTCTAATTTTGTCAATGGTTACTGGTACTTCAGTTATTTTTATTGTTCAGACAGATTTTAAATACATATTTTTGAGTTCCTAGTTTTCTTTTGTTACTAACCCACTAGTGATATTACCTCAAACCTATCTTAGTTACAATGAAAAAAAAACTCAAACTTAGGCTAACAATGTAAATGAATAGAATCATTGCTTAGAAATAAAAGCATGAATATGGTCAAGAGGTAGTGAAACTTGTTTTAAAATTCAAGTGATATTGATTTATAAAACAAAGTTATGTTTATATTGTAAAAACAATATAAAGAAATAAAAAAGGAGATATTTTAATTGGTGGAGTTAGCACAAAAAGCATGAATGCACAACATGGACTTAGTACAATAAGCATGAAACTATACTCTGGACATAAAATGTTCTGATGAAATATTTTTTTTCTAAGTTAATTATTAACTTTTAAGCTTTAAACTTTAAAACTTGTTTTTTGTGTTTAAATTACACAAATGAAAAATTTAAGTACTATACTGAATATGTTATTCAAGGAAAAAAACAGTTATTATGTGTTTTCCACAAATTTGCTTTTTGGCACTTAGCTCAATAAGCTATTCTGGTCTTCAAATAATGAGTAGTCACAACATTTATTTAATAACATTTCTTTTATAAAGGCATTTGTGAATGTTTAATTATTTGTTAACCCATTGCCAATAAGGCTGAAATCATTCATTTAAAATGCAGAGTACTAGCTTAAAAATAAGAGAACTTCCTTTTATTTAATTAATTATATACATCTTTAAGTATAATTTAGTTCATCACTTTAAAAGCATTGCTTTATTTATGCATGTAAAAGTAATGTAATATAATGTAACTATACATTTCATAAGGATTACAATGTGACCAACTAATTAAGTTAATTGTATTACCTCTAGAAACCAAGAAAACATTGTTTCAGGGAATTGATAAGAAACGTTAAAAAAAAAGTTTCTTCTTGTTTTTTTAATGAGGCAGTGCAGACTAATAATAACGTCACACGAGGCAGTGCAGACTAATAAGGTTCGTTGAAGTAGTGCAGAGTGATAAGATGGTTTGATAAAGCAGTGTAGACTAATAGGGTTAGATGAGGAGGTGCTGACTAATAGGGTTAGATGAGGAGGTGCTGACTAATAGGGTTAGATGAGGAGGTGCTGACTAATAGGGTTAGATGAGGAGGTGCTGACTAATAGGGTTAGATGAGGTGGTGCAAACTATAATTGGAATGGACAGATTGCAACCTGTGTGTTATTATATTTATTGCATAAGAGGTCTGTCCAATAAATACACAAACTGGTGCAATCTGGCGGCCATGACATCTTTGTGGGAATGTCCTAATTTATAAACTTATTTTGTAAAATTGGTGGTTGCCGTAAATGTGAATAAATAAATAAATGACAGACTACAGCTCCGCCCACTAGTGGCTCTAGTTGCCTGAGACCCTATGTGCTATCAGTGCTTGGCAGATCGTTGAGCTGTGCATATTGTGTTGGTTGTGTCAGTTTCTTTTGTCCAGTTACTGTTTGTCGAAAATGGAAATTGATGAATTCATAGAGCAACAAATCAACATCAAGTTTTTGGTGAACTGCCCTAAAAGCTACCAAGAAATTACTAAAATGTTATCGGCTGTTTATGGAGATGATGCTCTTAAGAAAAGTGCTGTTTTCAAGTGGATGAAGCATTTTACAGATGACCGACAAGACGCCACAGATGATGCAAGGCCAGGCCGACCTTCAATCTCCTGTGTTGACTACAACATCGAGCATGTGTGGTCTCTCGTCCTTACTGACTGTTACCAATCATCTACCTAGTTACCATGACAATGTTTAAATGGAATGACAAAGTTGGGGAAGAGTGGCTCTTAATTTCACTTCAACCACTCAGTGCATCTGTCCCACACCAGTGCTTTCAGTGAGTCGCAATCTAAGCAGCCCATCTGTAATAAGATGGTTAGATAAGGCAGTGTAGATAGGGTTCCCATATCACCGGATTTCCCCGGAGATTACCGGATTTTGAAGGTAAAAAATTAGCTCCGGGGAATTTACCCATCAAACAAGAAATCTCCTCTTTTTTACAATTTTTCAAAAGGCTCGTAATATAACGCGCACATGTTGTTGTTAACTATTTACATTACTCTCTGGATTTGTGTCGGCGGCAAATTATTAAGCTTTCGCGTTCACCTACATTCGTCATTCGCGAATTATTAGAGCGCCGGCTGTGGGCCGACGTCATAGTGGTCGTATTTGGCTCGATGCTGACTCGCTGTCACTCGGCTAGACTGGCGCGACAGCCGAAGTAAACCGAGCGGCGGCGCCGTGAACTGATCATCCGACCGGGCCCGAGCGAGACAGACGACAAACAGCATTATTAGAGGCGAGTGAGTGGATCAACCATTACGAGTCTTGTGTACATTACACTGTTAATTATTAGTGATTGTGATGGAAGACAACAAAAGTAAGAAACGTAAAAAATACAACTGTATTTTCAACAAACTTCTTCAGGAAAGATTCCCTGCTTTCAAGAGAGGAAGGGTCGAAACTGAGGCGGAGTGTAAAGTCTGCCCTGCTGGCACTTACATTTCTATTTCACACAAAGGTAAGAGTAAGACAACATGTTGTTAATAAGTTAAAATTCAAATTGTCTAGTTATACATCGTTTTATTTGTGATGCCTTTCGTAAGCTAGGCATACATATTCTGACATATTCTTGACATTTTGTTGTTGGCGCTTACATTAATATAAAATAAATTACTAAACAACATGTTTTGTTACAGGAGCTCTCGATTTGGAGTATCACGAAAACACAACCAAGCACAAAAATAACTTGAAATCAGTAGAATCAACCAGAAGTATTCAGTCATTATTACAACCCAAACAGAACAGCCAACATGAAGACAATGTGCATGCTGCAAAAGGTACCATGGCTTTCCACACTGTAAGTCACCACCAATCTTTTCATTCGATGGATTGCTCCAGTAAACTCCAACAACAGTTATTTCCGGATTCAAAGATAGCAAAAGCAGTTACTTGTGCTAGAACTAAAACAGCGGCAATCATTAACTCTGTATTGTCTCCCCATTCAATTGATGTAACTATAGATGTTTTAAATGGGATTTCCTGTTTTGGAGTAGCGACAGATGGCAGTAACCATGAGGCAACGAAAATATTTCCCATTTTAATCCAATATTTTGATCCTATCAAAGAGGGCATAACAACAAAGATAATAGAAATTAAATCTACACCTAATGAAACAGCTGAAACTATCTCTGGATATATTGTAGAAACTCTGAAAATTTTCAACATTCAAGATAAGTGTGTTGCATTTGCAGGAGACAACACGAACACAAACTTCGGAGACATTAACAGACGTCAGGGGACAAATGTGATTACTTTCCTCAAAATAGACCTTAACCCAAAACTTAGAGGGTCCGGATGTCCTGCTCATGTGCTACACAACTGTATTCAAAATGGTTTGGATAAAGGGCTTTTAATTGATGTGGAATCTATTATTTTGAAAATATTTAATTATTTTTCAATATATACAGTTCGTACAGAGAAGTTAGAGTTTCTGTGATCTTGTAGACGTAGAGTATAGGCAGTTACTCTACCATTCAAAAACTAGATGGTTGTCTCTGTTTCCATGTATAAATAGAGTTTTGCAGATGTACCCAGCACTGAAATCTTATTTTCAATCTCAAGAATCTGTACCAGTTCTCATTAAAAACTTCTTTGATGATGATTTCAACGAAATAAGATTATTGTATGTTCACTCTCTGATGTATGTTTTCCATGAAAGGATTATTTCTTTAGAAAAAGAAAAGAATTGTTTGGCTGACACTATTTCTATTTTGGAAGAAATTCTTGATATTTTGACCGATAGGAAAAACAACAACTTTGTACCTATGGCTGCTAAAAGTATCTTGAAAAAGATGGAAAACGATGGACTAGGTAACTCATATGCTGCTGTATTATCGGAATTTTCGAATGTTTATGAGGGATCAATTATGTATCTAAATAAGTGGCTTTCCCAATATGAAGAATAATTCAAAGTATTCCAATGGATGAAACTTGACAATATTCCTTCTTGGGACCAAGTTGAGCAGTCTATTTTGTTTCTGAATGACAATGCGCGTTTTAAAGTAAATGACACACTATGTCATGACCAGTTTTATAACTTTGTCAAGTTTTAAAAAATCACAAGGAGGAAGTCAAAGCTTCTGAGGAAGAAGAGAACAAGAAAAAAAGTACTAAAAAGGACAGGAAAGAAACTCAAAAGTTAAAATTATCAAACTTTATATGGGTAAAGTATTTCAGCAACCTACCTGACAAAACTTGTTACTCTGAACTTCTAAAGTTACTGCAATATTTCTATTGCATTCCAAGCCAACAATGCCTCTGTAGAGAGGGTATTTTCCCTCATGTCTGCTCAATGGACAAAAGAAAGAAATAGACTTACAGTAGAGTCTATAAAAGGACTTTTATGTTTAAAATATAATTTTAAGTCATACTCTTGCCAAGAGTTCTACAAATATCTTATGTCAAAAAATGATTTATTGAAGCAGATAGGATCGACAAAAAAGTACACTTGGTATGATACATCGTCTCCTGCTGGTTCTTCCACTGGTCTCGTCTCATTGGGTGACCTTACTGATGACGAAAGTGATTAAGTTTAAGTTAAGTTTATATAAGTTTCTTTAAGTTTAAGACATTTTTTTCTATGTAACTTACTTAAATACATTTCTAAAAACTTCAAATTTTTACCCAATAATCATTGTAGTTTATTAAAATGTTCATCTCAAAAGTATATTGTTTTATGCATAGAAAACGTGTTTTTAACAGTTATTTTCCCAAAAATTTTCGCACCCCGGGGGGAGGGCCCCCGGACCCCCCCCCAGGTGGCGATTCCCAAATCTCCTCTTTTTCACCCAATACCATATGGCAACCCTAAGTGTAGAATAATAATATGCTAAAGTTTGAAGCTGAGACTAATAAGATAGTTATATGAGGCAGTGTAGAATAATAATAAGCTGAGACTAATAAGAGAGTAAAATGGTGTGCAGACTAATAACAAGTAGTTATATTGTTAACATGTTAAAAGCTGATGTAAAAGGTCTTATTTTACAAAGAGTAATGATATGATACCTGATAATTGGAATAAATGCATATGACAGCATTGTTTTTTCCCAGTCCAAGTTTACTACCTTGATCAGTGGCCATTCCAAAAGTCGATAAAAAGTTTGGCCGTAATGCTGATTCAGGCGCCTTTTCACTTGATGCTGAAATGGATCAAAACAAATATCTTGACATTTCCTTTTTAGAGAAATACTAGGGCTATTCGTAAAGTTACCTCCGTTTACTCACTGTGTGAGAATTAGAGGGGGTAGGGCCGCCATCTTACGCTGGCGAGTGTGGCAGGTCAGTGGGCATTCAGCCATATTGGAGTGAAGGTTGTCCTAGCGCTAGTTTGTTTTCAGTTGATTGTCGAAATGATTGCTGCAATAAAAATTACCGCAAAATGTGAAGTATGTTCTGTCATTCAAGTTTTGAGGTTTTCTGACAGAATTCTCGGTACCCACTGAACACAAAACTTTCGGTAGCCTAACCTGTCAATTACTAACTTGTACAAAACAATCCTGGATATTCTTCTGAAAGTTCTAAGATGGTGAAGCATCGGTTGCCATGAATTATTTTTGTGTTGATTTTCTCAACCAGCTCATCAGTGACCACAGACCGACTTTTTTTGCCACTTTTAAACGTGCAAACCCATTCCCGAACAACTGCACCCATACACAGCACAAAGTTCTCTATGAAATGCTGCAGCTTAATACTGTTTAGTTACGAAAAATCAAATGACAGAAGGCAGTTCACACCTCACGGGACATTTTATTGCAGCACTCAGTTCGACAAGCGACTGAAAACAAACTAGCATTAGAACAACCTTCAGTCTAATACAGATGGACGCCCACTGACCTGCCGTGCTCGCCAGCACAAAATGGCGGCTCTAGCCTCTCTACTTCCCACACCACACAGTATGCAAACGGAGGTTACTTTCTGAACAGCTCTTGTAAGTATATTAATTCAATCAAAGATTTTCATATGTTGTTAAGTCCCTTCTTAATGTTCTTAATATTTAAGATCAAATGTTATCTAAGTGTTAAAATTACATAAAGATCAAATACCTAGAAAGAATTATGCCATTTCAGATTTATTAAAAAAGATTAAAGATTATTTTCTCTAGGTAATCAATTAACTTTTAAGTGCCCTCATATTATTTGTTTTTTTCGATCAACGTTACTACTAACCACAATATTTTGAATTCTTTTTAAAAAGTACATTTTCTTATTCATAAATGCTTATCTTAATTTTTTCCTAATGAACTTTTTTTTATTTTTGTTTTTTGTTGATTTAGGAACTGGAAGAGTTGTGAAATTATTACAGGCATATGTCATAATTAATGTAAAAACAAATGTCAAAATGAATTGTTCACTATGTTTTGGACTCTCGGATCTGGTATTTTATCAGGTGAAAAATCAAACTTAAAACATAACTCATAATTAACCATGAATAGTGTGGACAACTACACAATCCTATGTGTAAGTCTTAAAAATGTATAAGAAAATGTTCATTAAAGTCAAATAAAGATAAAATATTTAATGGAACTAAAACAAAATACAGAAAAGAAAAATCATTTATACATTGAAAATAGTTATAGCCGGAGTATGCTGCTGGAATTCATATTGAACGACTTAGACCGGACTTGGCTAACTCTTTTCATATGTTTAGATTTTTTCACCAGATCGTGGGCTCAGTTTTCAGAGTCCAAATTATAGAGCATAATTTTCATATTCTCAATAACTATGATGTGGGAAGTGAATTTCTGTAACTCTAAATCTACTACCATGGCAGTATCTTATTTTGCACGTCTGTAAATAAATGTAATATAATTTTATACTAAAGTTATATTCATACGTCCCAAATCAGATTGAGGTACGCTTGAAATATGGTTCTCCTGTTAAATTTAAGTTTAAACTTCCAAACTAGTTTCTGTCATAAAAAGGGAATCTAAGGTTAAATATCTTTCTCATTAGATTTTTAATCAATCCATATCTAAAACTTACCTTTTAAAATAGGCACACCATCACGATCAGTGACAACAACACTGTACAGACCATCAATCCTGAAAAAGATAAATTTCCACATAAAGCCAAAATTACAACCTCTATTTCTTTTTTTTATTTTACTAAATTTATCTAGGCCTAATTACTTCAATAAATTATAAACAAACAACTTAGAGCAGAAATGGTCTCTTGGAAATCACATAGATTTAAAGAAACATGGTCATAGGTGAATATAAACAATTGCTGGTTAATTCAGGGATTGAATGGAGTGACTGGTCCCTTGGTAAAACTGGCAGCATTCATTTTTCGGGTCCATCTAACTTTTGTAGGAAACTTTTTTCATAAGAGTTATATTATTTTTACATAAAGGGACCTTTACATAATTTTTGAGAATCTTCGTGATTCGTGTAATCTCTTTTCTATGAAAGAACCAATCTCTCTCAAATGATCCATTGATTTTAGAGAAGATAAATTGACAATATATGCAGTAGTGAGTCTTGTCAAAAATTTAGTGAAATGCTTGAAGAATTTCAAGCGTATTTTGAAGTGTATTTCTCGATTTATCCTAACATTTTGACTGTGCCAACCATTATATTACCCTAAAGATACTGGAATTATATAGATTTAGAGATATGTCACTTTTATGGCTCAAATCTAATTTAGACAATCTTTCTGTCAAATAAATCCTACTTCAGATTGTCGACAGACCTCGAAGCCGTTACAATCAGCCAGAGCCTTGTAAACTTTTAATGATACCAGTAATAAACAATTATCCACAAATAGTATATTTTTTATTAACTAGAATTCCTCACATTCAATTTGACAAAGTTTATAAATTGATACACATACTAATGATCAGCCTTCTTTTGTTTTGTGAAAGTCTAGATGCGTGAACACTTGCATTTTCAGCAGAACTATGCATGATCATGTGAGCTGACATCGGCACCCAAAGGGTAAATATGCCTAAATATTCAAGAAATCGCAAACATAGTAGTTTTTCACAAAGTTTGTTGACTTTTTATAAATGACAATGATCTGTACAGCAATAACACATACAGAAACACGAATCTACAAATAGACCGACTGAATAGAGATGATTCATTTATCAGGTATAGGGGTTTCTTAAGTGTAGTGCAACGTCCAATCAAATAGCATTTATAAAAATATGTTCAGAAAGATTGTAAATTGTTGAGACAGTTTTGATTTATGAAAGATAATCGCTCTCATTTATGTCTGACTGGACAAAAGATCTACAATATAAATGTGATACAAGTCTGTGTGAGAAGGAGGATGCTTATGCTGTACATACATAAAAATGTGTTGATAATTAATTTTTAAATGCATACAGCAACTAATATGAATTATAGTAACTACCATTTCTCTCTTCTGAACAACCATATCTTAAATTTTATGTGTTTGTGGTAGTTGGATTATGAGAAGTTTCACAAATAATATTCATTTTATAAAGTTTACCTCATTATTGATCATATAATACTGAATTGTGTGCACTATATGCATACTTACTTCATTAGCAAAGAGTACAAGTACTTCTTCATTTCCTGCAAATACAACAAGAATATTAAGGAATGTGAACAAAATTAAATAAATTTTTAGTCATACTAGTACCTATGCTTATGTATAATTAAATAGCAAATGAAGTCTGATCTGCTAAATTTTTTGCCGTTAGCACAAATTATGATTTGTTTCTCAGATAGCTCAGCTTTCCTCTCTTTGATTTACTTCTGTGTATTTGTTTTTGTTTCCTGTGTTCCGTGATTTTGTTTCTGTGTTACTTGTCGTCTGCGGCTGGCTCGCCATTCTGGCTTCTGACTTATCAAGTTATGTATTGTGGCTAGATTACTTTGGCTCTGGCTCCGGAATTGGAATGTGATGGACAGGAACCTGCATGGCTTCTGACTGCTGTTTCCTGGAGGCAGAGCTTGGAACCTGCGGGCTGGGCCTAGCCTCTACTCTGCGACCCACAGGGACAGCTACTTCTTCCCCCTTTCTGCGCTGTCCATCCAACAGCCTCCAGGATGACGACTCCCACATGCATGTGATCCTCCTCCAGTTTATTATCCGGCCTTTTTGGCCTCCACTTTGAAGAGTTGTGTTCAATTTGAACTTTGAAGTGTCATCAGTTGAACTTTGATTGTCGCCAGTTTTTTGAAGAGAGGGTGTCAACTGTTTTTTATGTGAACTTTCTGATATTTTGCAGCGAGAAATATATCTAGCTTTTATTTTTACTTTTTTTAGTTTATTTATTTTTGTTGATCTGGTAATTTTTTAAAGAACGGGGTTCTCAGGTAATTGTGTATTTTGTAGTTCCCATTAGGATCTGCCCTGTAGCCAGCAGGATTTTGGTGGAATCAGTAACTTTAACATTTTTTCTTATTTTCGTAACTCTTCAAAATTGGCTAACCTCCATTTTTAGGGTCGAGACTTCAATCATGTAGGTGTCCATTTAAGTAAAAATTGTCCTTGTATTTTATTATTTGTAATTTTGTTCATGATGTTTAAAGGTGCTATTATTGTTTTAGTGTTGTTTTTATTTATTTAGATGTGTGTGCTATATGTTGTTAATTTTAATCTAATTTATTATTGTTATATTTTTCTGAGCTCTATTTTTTATAAAAAATGTTTTATTGGACCTATTCTATATTGATTTACCTTTTATTGAAACAAATTTTCCACTGCTGATTTTTTGACAGTCATGTTTGCTTTTGTCTTTTTTTTATTTTTTTTATTGCCTTGAGGCCAATTGTCAATACATTATATACATATGTAATTATTTATAAAAATGTGGTACCAACTTTTCACTAACTGTCAACAGCAGCTGTTTTGCCTGTAAATGTTAAAATAATTTTTTTGTAACTTAATACTTTTCTTTATTTATTTAAAAATTTTTTTATTTTTATATAATAAACAGTATTTTTTCCTTTCAACTTGTGTTTTTGTCCTGTATCCTCCAGAGTCAAGTGCCTTCACACCCACCTTCGATTCAATAAGGGTGAGTAGCAATTAGTAGCAGGTATATGGAAGATTACTTCCATAGAAAAATAAATACGGAACAAATCTGTCGGCAATAAAACTAAAGTAGAATTAATCAAAGACATTTGATAGAAAATCATGTACTACTATAACCACAAGTAAAGCAGGATTACTTAAATTTTATATTTTTGTGATACACAGTTTAAAATGGTCTCAGTACCAGTATAATTGAATCCTTTAATAAAAGAGCAGACTGGTAAATGAACAAATAGCATTGAAGCTGGCCTGTCCGAGAACGCATGGATCAGGCCTTCTAGTTATGTGTAGCGGCCCCAAGACGAAATTGCATGGCCATTGTATTCCGTAGCCTTAGAGCAAACCTAATCTCTCTTGCTATCTATTAAGAGGCGATAGCTACAGAATGGACGCTAGTATCTGCCTGACAAA